>JAUZSX010321057.1:0-11651 GCA_034780655.1 Idiosepius hallami | reverse complement strand
TCGATATACAACAACTATAGAAGACAGTAATTACCTAAGGACTCAATTAAAACACCTGAAGAAGGCCTGAGGGTCACCAGGCTGAAACGTCGCATAAAGAAACATAAAATCACCAATATGAGGAAAAAAGTCCGAAATAAATATTTAATTCTTTAAATTTTTTTTACTTTACAAAAGATCTGTGGGGCTAAGGAGTTTACTGGCCCCCTAAGGTGCTTTTGGTCGCACCGCAATTGCAGGGTCCGCGGGGGCCCTAAGCACGACTCTACTTTCAAACAAAACGATGATGTTTTACTGCAGACACAAAACAGGTTTTTAAATAATGCAATCGTCAAAAACAGGGAGGGGGGTTTGGTAAATCTGAGTTCCTTTTATGATTTGACATTGATATGCTTTTCTCTTCAATCAAGTGTCATGTGACCAGCTCTAAAGAATTGGCTGAGAAAATTCCATCCACAAAAAGGAACTGGAAACAAGAGATATTTAAGTGCCATTCATTAGATTACCAGGTTTTTTTTTCATGATATTTCCACTAATTCTTAAAATGTAAACAAAGCCTTCTGGGTGAAGTACACTTGGGACAGTGGCTCGGTAGTTAGACTTTGGAATCATAGTACATAAGTTCAAACCCCAGGGAAAATCCACTTGAGACAGTGGATAGGCAGTCAGACTTTAGAATCATAATACACAAATTCAAATCCCAGGAGAAGTCAACTTGGGACAGTGGATGGACAGTGGATAGGCAGTCAGCCTTTGGAATCATAATACACAAGTTCAAATACAAGGAGAAGTCAACTTGGGACAGTGGGTAGACAGTCAGCCTTTGGAATCATAATACACAAATTCAAATCCAAGGAGAAGTCAACTTGAGACAGTGGATGGACAGTGGATAGGCTGTCAGCCTTTGGAATCATAATACAAGAGTTTAAATCGAAGGGGAAGGCCAATTTGGACAGTGAATAGGCA
The DNA here is from genome assembly GCA_034780655.1 of Idiosepius hallami. Taxonomy (NCBI): domain Eukaryota; kingdom Metazoa; phylum Mollusca; class Cephalopoda; family Idiosepiidae; genus Idiosepius; species Idiosepius hallami. The sequence continues at coordinate 10,685 of JAUZSX010321057.1, read as the reverse complement.
GTCAGACTTGGGAATCATAATACACAAGTTCAAATCCCAGGGAAAGCCCACTTGGGACAGTGGATAGGCAGTCATCATTGGAATCATTTGCTCCTTTTATTTTTTATCTTTTTCCCTGAGTGTAGGTCACAGAATGAAAAAATTTAGAGTTAGATTTTGGACAAAGACTCTATTTTGGAAAATACTGGCATTTTTTAGTTAGATAAATTTTTGGGTCTAGAGCCTATCAAAAGAGTATACATAGCATCTGGTCATAAAAGTCTTTATGTAATCACAAAATAAAAGATTTAAACTAAGTATCTTGTCTTATAAAATATGAATGAGAGGAAATTATTACCTTTTTTTTTCTTATTTGAATAGTATGAGTATATTTAGAAAAAAAAGTAATATATATATATATATGTATATATATCGTAAAATTATTGCCAGGCTTTGTCTGGGCACCAGTGATTTGCTACTAAGATAATAAGGGAAGCCTATTATATAAGAAGGCAGTTAGTGCTTTTTTATAAACTAAATTCATTTCTAATGCTTTTTTTATACTTAATTCATTCCTAATGCTTTTTTTATACTTAATTCATTCCTAATGCTTTTCTCTACTAAATTCATTTCTAATGCTTTCTTATAATAACTTTTTTGTTAAAGATTTTTCTTTAACATACTTAAAGTAGCCTAATACATTAAAAAGCAGCACTGTAACACATGCAAATATTAGTGGTCTTAATCATTATTTTTTTCAACTATTGCAGTTTCTTTTATTGAAAGGCAGCAAGGATGGAGCATTGGTAAAAGCTCGGGCTTTGGAATCATAGTACGCAAATTCAAATCCCAGTCAAAATCATTACATTCATCTTAAAAATGGCCTTGTGCTAAACTTGGTTGGTGCTGCTCACCAAGTAAATATATTATTGAAGAGTTCTACATATAAACAGGTTGGTTTTTGTTTTTTTTATAAATTGCTATTTGGTTTTATTTTCTAAGAGCTACAGGATGTAGAGTCTCATTCAAACACAATGATCTGATTTTTATTAGTATTTTTGTTCTGTAGAGGATTGTGGCTAACTTAGTATTTTTTTTCAAAAAGACATTTCTGTTAGGTTTTTATCTCTTTTGGTGTTCCAACCAATAAATTATGTTGTTTTTTTTTGGTTTAGAGACAAGGTTATGCCTAAATAATAATGCAGAATTGGGGCTTTTATTCTGATTTATTTCATTTGATGAGAGAAGATAGAGATAGAGATAGGTTGAGAGAGAGAGAGAGAGGCTGAGAGGCAAAGAGAGAAAGAAACAAGGAGAGAGACAGGCTAAGAGAGAGACAGGCTGAGAGAGAGAGAGAGAGAGAGATTGGCTGAGAGAGAAATAGGCTGAGAGAGAGAGAGAAACAAGCTGAGAGAGAGAGAGAGGCCGAGAGAGATTTAGAGATGGTGAAAGAAAGAAAGAAACAGGCAGAGAGAGAGATAGAGAGAGACGGGCTGAGAGTGAGAGACATAGGTTGAGAGGAAGCCAGGTTGAGAAAGAGAGGCTGAGAGAAAGAGAGAGAGATTGGTACCAGCTATAAACAAAAATCTTCCTCTAGTGAATCAAACTAACCATTAAATATCTTTTTTTTTCTTTCTTAAAGTTTTTTTTTATTTCTAGAATCAAATAGATCATTAAACGCATAAATATAATCCCATAACCAGGTTTTTTTTTTTCTGATAAAAAAATCTTTTGTTTTCTACTCATATCTTTCTGTGTCTTTATTTTATGGTATTAATCATGTTGATTAAGAAAGAGCGAGAAAAGCCTCTAACCAGGTTTTCTGATAAAAATGTTTGGTTTCTTGCTGAATTTTCAAAATATATTTATTGTATATTTATTGTATATAGTATCATTAATTCTGATTAGGAATAAGTGGGAGAAGCCCTTAACCAAGTTTTCTAATAAAAATGTGTTATTTCAAGGCAAATAATTTTATATGTATTATAGTACAGTTTTATAGTAAAATAGTTTTAATGCTGGTTAAGAAAAGACGAGAGAAGACCTTAACCAGCAGGTTTTCTGGTAAGAATGTGTTTTTTCTAGGCAAATAATTTTATGTTTTATTGTAGTACAGAAGGTAATTACTGTAAAAGTAATTCAAACTTACCAAAAAGGTAGCTTTTCAAAATTCCTCTTATCCTATTGGTATAATGTTTCTATGAAAGTCTTCGGGCAATCCAACTTGTAAACGTTCAAATAACTGAATATATAAATGTTGGGGTCATCAATATTATTAATAGTTTTATTAATGCTGCTTAAGAAAGGTTGAGAGAAGACCTTAACCAGCAGGTTTTCTGGTAAGAATGTGTTGTTTTTAGGCAAATAATTTTTATATATTCTAATGTATTTTTTCTTAAATACAACATGTGACCACACATGCATTTACTTTGCCCTCATCAGCTGCTAACTGGAGGTGATGACACAGTTTTCGTGGCCAAAGCCAGACTGCCACTCCTAGCGACATCAGCAGCTATTGCTACTGGGCAAAGTAATAGACAGAAAAATAAAATTTTACAGGCATATTCAAGAAAAAATAAAACCTTAAACAGTTAAAAAACATGAGAATGGAAATATAGTATTATTAATTCTGATTAAAAGTCCTTCAGTTTTGGGGTTAAGCATAGGGCTAGCAACTCTTTCTTATAAAAACAGGTATGCTACAGAAATAGCAAATACAAATTTGCTGCCCAACGCACTACTGGCTGTAACGATTGAGCATAAGGCTAGCAACTCTTTCTTGTAAAAACAGGTATGCTACAGAAATAGCAAATACAAATTTGCTGCCTAATGCACTACTGGGTGTAACGATTGAGCATAAGGCTAGCAACTCTTTCTTGTAAAAACAGGTATGCTACGGAAATAGCAAATACAAATTTGCTGCCCAATGGATCACAGGGAGTAAAGGTTGATGAAATCTGATTAAAAAAAAATAAAAAGCATGAAAGAACCCTCATAGCCAGCAAATTTTATTTTTGAGCTGAAAGTGTGACAAACTGCATAAGCCCTTCACCAGGGGAATTTATGATAAAAATGTTTTGTATTTTTGCCAAATTATTTTCTATGTTTTACAGTATTATTAATACTGATTAAAAAAAGTGTGAAGGAATGCTATAGCCAGTAGGGTTTTTGATAAAAAAAACGTTTTTCTAGATTAAGTTTTTATATTTTTATTGTATAGCATTATTGATACAAATTTAAAAAAGAAAAAAAAGGAGTAAGAGAATCCCTTAACAACCAGCAGGGTTTTTGATAAAAAAGGTTTTTCTAGCTAAATCTTTTATATTTTTATTGTATAGCATTATTGATGCTGATTGTGCAAGGGCAATAGATATCCTTAACCAACAGGTTTTCTGATAAAAAAAAAACTTGTGTTTCTTGCGTAATTATTTTATATATATATTGTATTTAGTATTATTATTTCTGATTAGAAAACGCTAGGAAAAGCCTCTAACCAGGTTTTCTGATAAAAATGTTTTGTTTCTAGTTTAACTTATTTTATATATTTATTAGATATAGTATTATTATTTCTGATTAAAAAAAGGGTAAGAAAATCCCTTCTTAAACAGGTTTTCTGATAAAAAACAATTTGTTTCTTGATTAAATTATTTTATATATTTTAATGCATAGTTTTATTAATGCTGGTTAAGACAGATTTACTTGTTTTTCTATTATTTTAGTAATTTAGTAAATTTTTATTATTTGGGGATTCAAATGTTATTCTAATTCTGATTATTATCCTTATTTAAGACAAATCTAATATATTTTTTATTATTTTACTATCATTTTTTTTTTTATTTTAATATTTGAGCTATTTAGATTTTATTAATTCTATTTATTATCTTTATTTCATTCTTTAAGACAAAACTATTGTATTGTTTATCATTTTACTAACATTTTTTTAATCTAATCTTTGGGTCATGCAAATGTTATTATTTGTATTAATTATCCTAAATTCATTATTTAATACAAATTTACTTCATTGTTTTAATTTCTAATTTCTCAACATTTTGAAGTTATAATTTTTAAGCTGTTCAAATATTTCATTCTTTAAGACAAATTTAATATATTTTTATTATTTTACTAACATTTTTAATTTTAATTTTTTAGCCTATTTAGATTTTATTAATTTTATTTATTATCTTCATTTCATTCTTTAAGACAAATTTACAAGCTTTTTCTTTATTTTACTACGGTTTTTTTAGATACTAATTTTTAAGACATTCAAAGAATTTTATTTGTATTTTCTATTCTTATTTCATTCTTGAATGTAATTTTCTGAATTTTTTGTCATTTTACTCTTTTTTTTCTTTTTAGGTTTTCCAAATATAATATTATATTTATTCTCCTCATTTCATTCTTTAAGAAAAATTTAAATATTTTTCATTACTTTTAAAATTTTCATATTTATACCTTTCAACTGTTATTTGTATTCATTATCCTTATTTCATTCTTAAATCCAAATTTATGCCATCAAGGTTTGCCACCTTCTGTTAAGAAGTGACAATCACCAAGTGAGAATAGATGTGTGTGACAGATTTATCAGTTTTCCTTGTGTAAAAAAACAAAATCCTAAATTTTAACTGCTTAAGTGTCAAAAAATTCTAACAACTGCCAAACATGAACATGGCACGCAATTTCGATGACATTTTGCTGACTTAATCTTATTTATTTTTACGTTCATGTCATACGCTTGTTTTAATAATTTTAGAATTTCACTAAAGATTCATTAGAATGTCAAACATGCCGGGGCAGTCGACATGGCTCAGTGGATAAGTGATTGGACTTCAGACCTGTGGTATGCGGGTTTAAATCCAAGTTGTTCTGTCTGCATTGATATGTCCACTAATACCCTTGGGAAAAGTATCATATTTACTTGGTAGAGCACCAAACCAAGTTAAACACAAGGCCATTTTTACTTGCTCTATATACCTGGGCTTTTTACATTCACCTCGAGTTAACGAGCCCCATCTGCCCGAGGCAGCTAAAGTGAATGTAATGATTTTGACTGGGATTTGAACTCACATAATAAGATTTCATAGCCCGAGCTCTTACCAATGCTTCACCGTCGCTGCCCTTGGGAAAAGTATGAATCCCCTTCTTCCCTCCAGCTATGGTCAACATTATGAAGCCTCATCTAAACAAATTATTATCTTTAAAAAAGAAAATACAAAAAAATGTATAACTATGGCACATATTCTTTTTTAAATTTAAAAATCTTGTTTATTAAAGACAATTATTCACTTATCAATTCCATCATTTAAAAAAATATTATCTGTTATATTCTTACCAAATAATGAAATATATCAAGGGAATGCTTTATGTATATTTTTCTTTGAATTATCAAACATTTAATATCTAAGATAAGAAAATTAAACAAAGTTTGTTTATTTAGTTAGTTTCTTTTTTTATGCTTGACTAATCAACAATTTTAAATTATTTATTTATTTAAGTTTTTTTTTCAGTTCTGCATTTTTTTTTTTTTGTTTTTTTACAAAAAGTAATGTTAATATCTTGCTGATATCATAGAAAATTATCAGTCAACAACTTCACTTGTTGATACATTCTTGGTTTTCTTAGACCAAAGATTTCTCTAGGGAAAGTTATTCAATTTGATTAAGTGAAATGAAAGTGTTCTTATCTCTGATGTCCAATCCATTATTTTCATGCAAGATAAGTATGTGGCCATCTTATCCAAGAACTCACTAAATTACCAATTTGGTAATTCAATTGATAAAACTGTTACTGGGTGCGAGAAAGAGTTGAAAACTAAAGGAAAGAAAGTCCTTATTTGCAAAATAAACTTAACTTGTATTCTGTTAAAATAAAAAGAAGAATAAGTATTATCAAAAAAGCTTTTTATATTTCTTTTTAATCTACTGTTTTCAATTTTAATTTAGTAAATTTATCCAAAATCTTATTATTCAAACAAGTGTTATTAAAAAATAATTCTTACATTTCTCTTTAATATTTTTTTTTCAATATTCTTATTCAAGCAAGTGTTATCAAAAGGAATTTTATATATATATTTGATATTTTCTTTTAATTTATTATATTTACACAGAATGTTGTTATTCTGTTGACAATTGCATCTGATGATGCAATTTCTTGAACACATCGTCAGTGTTGAATCCTGGAATCATTGGGTTTTTTGGATCTTTCAACAAAAATAAAATATAGACAGGAATGAGGGTTAATAACAGCTGCGAAGCCCATCAAGAATTGCTGTAAAATCTAGTAAAATACAATTGAACCAATTTTTTGACAAGCCAATAACAATTTAGTCTACTGACAGTGACAAAAAACTTATGTCCTTTCCAATTACCATTTAAAGAATAAAGAAACAAAAAAAAAAAACAATAATTGGGGTTTTGAGTTTTTGCTGACTTCTTGTTTCATAAGTCATTTTCTTTGGTATAAATTGATCCTTAGGACTTTAATTTAGTACTAGAATATTGCCCGAGTTTTCCCTGGGCATCTGGTACTTGCTGTTAAGGTAATTAAGGAAGTCTATTATAGGGGAAAGCAGTTAATGCTTTTTTAAATTCTAAATTCATTTCTAATGCTTTTTTTAATACTGAATTCATTTCTAATGCTTTTTTAATACTAAATTCATTTCTAATGCTTTTTTATACTAAATTTATTTCTAATGCTTTTTTATACTAAATTCATCTCTTATGATTTTCTCTTTTTAAGGATTTTGATTGGTTGAAAAGAATGAATAATATCAGCAGCAGCAGTGGGAATAACAGCAGCGGTAGTGTCAGTGAATCAAACGTCACTTCCTGTGACCAGAACCTGAATTATTGGGCCAATATGATCGAGAACGCTAACCTGCAACAAACGTACAAAAACCTTCGCCTCACTGAGCTTTTTATCGTGATCGTCATGGGGCTCGTCGGAAATGTCATTGTTTTTGCCTTGATGAGACGACCGAACCTCAGTAAGCAATCCTTCAGTCACTACCTCTCAACGCTGGCCGTATGTGACTCGGTGTCCTTACTGATCCGGACCTTGTTCTGGGTGAACCTACTCAGTATTTCCCTCTACGGCAAACCCTGCATCACCTTCCGTACCGACACGTCGTGCGCGCTGAGCGAATACGCCATGACCTCGAACCACGTGATGTGTTCGTGGCTCCTGGTGTGCATCACCTTCGAACGCATCATTGTCACGTCCTTCCCGCTCTCGGCCAACAAGATGTGCACGCCTGTAATCTCCAGGGGCGTCATAGCTGTCCTCGTCTTCAGTGTGCTCGGCCTTTTTTCCTACGTGCTCCACTACAGCTCCTACGATTGCGGCATGTGCGGGATGAGGTCTTGGATAATGAATATTCACTACATGATTGCCACTACGTTCGTTACCATGTTACCCCTTATCCTTATCATACTTGGGAATATCGTTATCGTCATCAGCATGCACAGGAACTCCACTTTAACGACACACCAACAGCGAGATGACAACCGGAACAGAGTGACCGTTATGTTGGTCATTCTCTCTGCATCGTTCGTGGTCTTGTTTTTACCGAACGCCATGCTGGTCCTATTGATGCAGCTGAGACCCGACTGGATAGACCACCTTTTGATCGCTCTCGGACCCGTCAATATGCTGTGGGACGTTAACTACGGCATTAACTTCTATCTCTACGCCATTACCGGAAGTATGGTCCGAAGGGAACTAAAGGCCTTCTTCCGGGAGATTTGTACAGATTCGAAACAAATACGACAGAATTACGTTCAACAGGATTCGCAAAGAAACACTAGTATAAGCACAATAGAATTATATAGCAGTTCCTAATCTGAGTGACTACTTGGTGATTTTGATAAGTCAGGGTTCAAAGGGTTAGAGGAAATGCTGGAAATGTCCTACATTTTGACATCTTGTACTGCACAGCAACTTTTTGGACATCCTGGACAATAGGGCAGGTCGATTTATTATCATTATTATTATTATCATTATTATCATCATTATTATTATTATTATTATTATTATTATTATTATTATTATTATTATTATTATCATTATTATTTATTTATTTATTTATTTATTTATTTGTTTGGATTTTTGTTGTTATTTTTTATTGATTCTAAATTCACGAATTTAGTTTAACAAGTTTTGCGATTTTATGATATTGGTCTCAAAATTTGAAATTCTTTGTTAGGACGCGACTTAATTCGCGCAAGAAAATCAATTTGCATATTCTCATTAATCAACGAAGAGCTAGCCACCCACCGCCACCGCCACCACTGCCCGCTAACCCCGGACTCTCGTGTAAACTATTTATGAAAATCGACGTTTCTCCGTAAAATGTTCTACAGACTTTTCATCACTCGGCATTTCATCACCCCACAATAATCACGGATTATTGATCACTAAAGCTCTAATCACATGTTTTTTTTTTGTTTTTTTTTATCTCATGGAATTAATTACTCAAAGAATTTTAATCACTTGGTCATTTCTGAAAGCGGTATTATACCAAAACTGTTTTCTCTAAAAAAAAAATGCTTTTTTTTTTCACCACATTATTTGTCCATTTTTTGGAATCCTTTATCTATTCTTCATAATAGAGTTAATCACTCCAAGAATTTTAATCACTTAGGGATTTCTGAAAGGATTTGAATGGTGTTATACTAAATCTTGCTTTCTCTAAAAAAGATGTTTTTTCACCACATCATCCGTCCCTTTTTTTCATAGAATCCTTTAGGATAATGATTCTTCATAATATGTACGTATACATTTTTGCGAATAACCCCAAAATTGTCAAAGGTCCTTAAAATTTAAGATAATAAAGATATAATAACATAAATAACATTATTACATAAATAAATGTGATTTTTTTCTTCAGGGTGATTAAAATTCTCAATGTTGGGGTGATTAAGTGTCCAGGTGATTAAAACATAACTACTTAAATAACTTTATTAAATAAATAATTGTAATGTTTTTCTTTACGATAATTAAAACAGTCGATGTGGGGGTGATGAAGTGTCAGTTAATTAAAATAAACACGGGGTTAAAAGTCAAGTGGTTATATTTCCGTGGTTAATAGTCGGGTGATGAAAGGTCGGGCCACGAAAGGCCAGTAAACCAAACAAATAAGGCGTTTTTTTTTTAATTTTGACCAAAAATTGTGTCTTTTTTGTTTTGTTTTATGGCATATCAACCTTTTTAGGACATTTAATGACAAAAACAGAGATTTGGGTTTTTTTTGTTCACACTTAGTGTTTTGAATAACGCACTGTGCATTCATTTATCTTCATTCATTTTACACCTTACTTTCCACCAATTTAAAAAAAAAACCCTGAAGAGAACATGATAAGCAGGGGCGAAACAGGTAGCTTTTAGGGTTTTTTTTAATGATTTTGATTACATTAGGTCTCGTTTGAAATTCCGGTTGTTTTGTGCTGTTGTGCATTTTTGTGTCACGAAAAATCTGTTCATTTATAATAAATCAAAAGTAAAAGAATACAAAAAGAAAAAAAAAAGAAAGAAAATCGAAAATAAAAAAAAGAAATGAAAAGAATTTTTTTTTTTTAAAGTGGAAAAAAAAAAAGAAAAATTATAAAATCTGAAACAAAAAACCAAAGAAAGAAAGATAGAAAGCAAAACAGGATGAACGTGTATTTATATAAGTAAAAAAAAGAGACAACTGGCAATCGTTAGGAAAAGTAAAGAAAGAAAGAAAGAACAAAAAGAAAGAAAGAAAGAACAAAAAGAAAGAAAGAACAAAAAGAAAGAAAGAAAGAACAAAAAGAAAGAGAGAAAAAACAAAAAGAAAGGAACAAAGAAAGAAGAAAGAATGAAGGAAAGAAAGAGAGAAGATAGAAGGAAAGAAAAGAAGGAAGAAAGAAGAAAAGAAGAAAGAAGAAAGCAAAACAGGATGAACGTGTATTTATATAAGTAAAAAAAAGAGAGAGACGACTCGCATTCTTTAGGAAAAGTAAAGAAAGAAAGAAAGAAAGAACAAAAACAAAGAAAGAAAGAAAAAAAGAAAGAAAGAACAAAAAGAAAGGAACAAAGAAAGAAGAAAGAATGAAGGGAAGAAAGAGAGAAGAAAGAAGGAAAGAAAAAACAAAAAGAAAGGAACAAAGAAAGAAGAAAGAATGAAGGAAAGAAAGAAAGTAAAGAAGGAAAAAAGGATTAATGTACATATAGATAAATATATACATAAATAAAGAAAAGGGGATCGTAAGAAGGAAAGAATGAAAGAAGGTGAGAGAAAAAGAAGAATATAAAGAAAGAAAAGAAGAAAAGAAAGAAAGGCGAGAAAGAAAGAAGGAAGGGAAGAAGAAAGAAAGAAAAATAAAGTAAATAAATAAAGAGAGAGAGAAAGAGAAAAGAAAATAAGATAGAAAGGAAAGAAAAGAAAAGGAGAAAAAGAAAGAAGGAAAAAGAAATATGGAAAAGGGAAAGAAAGAAAAAAATGAAAAAAATAAATAAATGATGAACAAATATATAAAATAAAGAAAGAAAAGAAACAGAATACAGAAAGAAAGACAGAAAATGGAGAAAGAAAATGAAGAATGAAAAAGAGAAAGAAAAAAGAAGGAAAATGATTGAAAGAAAATCATCAAAAGAAAGAAAATTAAGAAGGAAAAAGAGAAAGAAAAAAGAAGGAAAATGATTGAAAGAAAATCATCAAAAGAAAGAAAATTAAGAAGGAAAAAGAG
>JAUZSX010321048.1:0-11651 GCA_034780655.1 Idiosepius hallami | reverse complement strand
ACTAATAAAAAACCCCGGACGCCATCTTGGAATCTTCCTTCCCACCCGGTGACAACAGACGTATAGCAGGTAGGTTCACTCTCCTTGGTTCAGTTAGTTGTTATTTCTGCTACAGTCACAGAATAAAGAATCTAAAGAGATGGATACCTTATGATCCACAGTCTATGGTATGATGTTCAGAGTCGTATTGTCATTTGTATGCCCAGTTTTGTTATTCTACCCAAATCTAGAGTTATAAAGACCTTTGAACCCATAGCTTATAGTATGATGTTCAGGGGAGTATAGGCATTTGTTTGCCTATATTCGTACTTCTATTTAAAGTGTAGGTCACAGAATGAAAAATCTAGAGTGATAAAGTCCTTTGAACACACAGCCTTTAGTATGATGTTCAGGGGAGTATAGGCATTTGTTTGCCATAATTTGTTCTTTTAATTCAAATGTAGGTCACATAATGAAAAATCAAGAGTTATAAAGACCCATGTGTTCTTCCATCGTAAGTGTAGATCACAAACTGAAAAATCTAAACCTTTCGGTCAACAGTCCATTTTCGCCTTTCTTCATTTCAACAATATTATATTTACTTGGTGAGAACCAACCCAAGTTTGACACAAGGCCATTTTTACGTGCTCTATACACCTGGGCGTTTGAATTCAGTGTTACCTTTCACCTAGATGAGTTGCTCTCTCAAGTTAACGCGCCCCATCTGCCCGCGGCTGCTAAATTGAAAGTAATTGTTTTGAATGGGATTTGAACCCGCATAATACAATTCCAGAGCCCGAGCTTTTACCAATGCTTTACCGTCGCTGCTTCATTTCAAAGATTTTTTACAGATGCATATCAGAGCATCGACAATCTAAATATTGTGACTTTTATTTTTCTCCCTAGAGTCAGGCTGCCAGTTTTTAAAGTAATCCTTTGACTTGCATTTAAACACTGGAAAAAAAAACCCCAATAAACTTTTAAGGGATTTGTTTTGTTCGTGTCCTAATTTGTTGATATTTTTTTTGTTGTGTTTTTATTTTAAATGTTTTGCTGGTGTAAACCTAGGGGAAGAGGAGTTGAAGTAGTTGTTCATATCAAGGGAAAGGAAACAGTTTTTATTGCAAAGGGTACCCACCTACTAATCTACATACTCTCCTCGTTGATGTAGTCCCCCAAACACCACCGCCGTCAAGTAAGGACCCTGATCACGGAGAGGGGTGGAACAAATCTACCAACCTACCTATGTACATACTCTCCCCGTTGAGCTAGACCCCCAAACACCACCACCGTCAAATAAGGACCCTGATCACGGAGAGGGGGTTGGACCCAAATCCTGCCCCGGTCCCCTTGACGGCTGACATTGCCGAAGACATGTGTCACTCAATCTGTGGGCTGACAATTATTAAAGATTAACTTTCTTTACTTGGCCCAGTCTTCGTCTATAACGCCTGACAGTTTTGTGTTATCTGCGACGGGCCCTGATTACATGATAGCCCTATTTTTTTTCTCCACTCTCCACACACATTCACAGTCAACTCTTTCACAAACATAGCTACGAATAAGACAAAAATATTCAAATGGTAGGCAATGATTTTTACTGAATACGCATACCAAACGATTAGTTGCATACACATTCATATCAGCTATTGGGTAGCAAAGTTGGAGCATTAGTAAAATCTCGGGATTTGGAATCGTAGTACGTGAGTTCAAATCCAAGTCAAAACCATTGTATTCACTTTTAGATGCCTCGAGCATATGGGGCTCGTTAACTCGGGAGATCATCTCATCTAGGTGAAGAGTAACACCGAATGTAAAAAGCCCCAGTAAGAGCACGTAAAAATGGCCTCGTGCCAAACTTGGGTTGGTGCTCACCAAGTAAATATGATATCAGCTATGAAGTAAATAGTGTATCTGATATTATGATAACTGCCTTGACGTAGGAAAGACGTTTATTAAACCTGGTTGTTCTTCACATCCAACAACTGGAAGAGGTTGATGTGCCGTAAAATATACACAAGCTTGGAGGCATTTTCTATTATCTTTTTTTCTTAGTCGATGTTTTTATTTTTATTTCTGCTCTTTTTTTTGTGTGTGTTGTAAAGGTATTGTATATCTTATTGTTATGGGACCGTTACGTACTCCTATATGTAATCTTCCAAATTCTATATTAATCAAGGGCAAAGAAAAAAATGTTAGTAAAAAGATTGGACCATTGTGATCTCTATCAAACTTTTCTACCAATTTCTGGATCTTAGCACTTTAAAATAGACATATGGGATATTGAAAACGGAGAACAATTCCTAATTGGTTTTAAGTCCACCAAAAATGAATATTTGGTAAGGGGTCAAAATTTGGAATTACGAAAAATCAAAGATCAAAACTACTAAGTAATTCATATAAAGAATAAAGGGAGACTACTTTTCGTAAAATACTTAGAATTACTAAAAAAATTCCATCACCTGGGCGACGCCGGGTTCATCTGCTAGCCTTGGATAAAAAAAAAAGTCATGGAATTACACAAAAAACTCAGTAGGAAAAAAGCATCAAAGCAATCCTGCAAGGGGTTTAACCAACAAAGCCAGGCGATATTGCTTGTAAATATATTATATTTACTTGGTGAGCACCAACCTAAGTTTGACACAAGGCCATTTTTACGTGCTCTTACCCGGGCTTTTTACATTCAGTATTACCCTTCACCTAGATGAAAATATTATATTTACTTGGTGAGCACCAACGCAATTTGGCTCAAGGCCATTTTTACGTGCTTTTACCCGAGCTTTTTACATTTTGTGTTACATTTCACCTAGATGAGCTGCTCTCCCGAGTTAACGAGCCCCATTTGCCCGAGGCAGCTAAAGGTGAATGTAGTGGTTTTTAACTGAGTTTTGGACTTGCGTAATACGATTTCATAGCCCGAGCTTTTACCAATGCCCCAACGTTGGGACAATCAAAAACAAACCCTATAAAAGAAAAAAAGATATGTATGTTTTTTATCAAATTATTCTCTAATTTTACTGTGGCTTATCTGATGTGTGTAAAAAATATCAACTTATCAACAGAGGACTTTATAGAGCAAATAGAGGAAAATAACTTCAATTCTTTTACCGGAAAAATCCACTTGGGACAGTAGATATTAAATTTACTTGGTGAACAGCACCAACCAAGTTTGGCACAAGGCCATTTTTAATGTGAATGCAATGGTTTTTGACTGGGATTTGAACTCGCGTGCTACGATTCACGAGCCCTAGTTTTTACCAATGCTCTAGTTTCACTGCCCACTTGGGACAATGGATATACTTCTGAATCGTAGTACATGAGTTCGAGTATCACTTGTTCCACTTACGTTCAGATTTGGACCAATGCCTTCGAGAAAGGCACGAATCCCCACATTACCTCAAGCTATGGATTAAATGGTGTTTATTATGATAATAACATACAACCTCTATAAAAAAAAAAGGTTTATCCTTCAAACACAGTAGTGTTTGAATAATATGGTTAAGTCTTAAATTTAACTTGTTTCAAACTGCTTTGCACCTTAACTGCTCACTCATTTCTTAAATTCAACCAAATTTTATACAATTTTAAGCATTAATAATTTTTTAGAATTCAAATAAACATTGTATATGAATTCTTAATACTGGAATATTTTAAGTTATAAATTTATTATATTTTTAGTTGAATATCTTGTTCTTTTTTCAGTTTTAACATTTTTTTCTTTTCTAGGTTTAATTTTAACCATATTACTTTTTGTTAGAATATAAAAATAATTTAACACTTTTCAAGCTCGCATTTTTCCATTTAATTAAAAAATGATTGTTCCCGGCATTAAATGACGTAACCAGTTTGATATGCTATAAAAAGAAAAAGAAACATTTTTGTGTGTGTGCACACATACCTGGTGATTGGCAAGAGATCCCCATAAACAAAATCATGGATCTATAATTGCAGAATTTGTAAATTATTGGTTGAATATAATTATTGAATTAATTAGGTAATCATATCTTATTATTAGGGCTGTGATAAGCATATTCTTTTTGTGTAATCATACTCTTTGTACAAAGAATATTCTTTTAACAAAAAGCATAATGTTTTAACAAAAATATTCTTTTAACAAAAAGCATATTTTTTTTTAAAAAAAGCACATGCATCAAAAAAAGAATATGCTTTTTACTTTTTTAAAAAATTAAAAGAATATGCTTTTAAAAATAAGCATATTCTTTTAGCAAAATATTCTTTTAACAAAAAGGATATTCTTTAAAAAAGAATACGCTTTTAACTTTTTTAAAGATAAAACAATATGCTTTTAACAAAAATTATATTCTTTCAACAAAAATATTCTCTTAACAAAACCATATTTAAAAAAAATAATATGCTTTTAACTTTTTTTAAATATGCTTTTTGTTAAAATCATATTCTTAAAAAATAAAAAGAATATGCTTTTAACAGAAAGCGTATTCTTTTAAGAAAAATATTATTCTAACAAAAAGCATATTATTAAAAAAAGAAAATGCTTTTAACTTTTTTAAAATAAAATTGTTCAAAGCATATTCTTTAAAAAATAAAAAGAATATGCTTTTAATAGAATGTGTATTCTTTTAATTAAAATATTCTTTTAACAAAAAGCATATTCTTTTTAAAGAAAATAATATGCTTTTAACTTTTTAAAATATGCTTTTTGTTAAAAGCATATTCTTAGAAAATAAAAAGAATATGCTTTTAACAAAAAGCATATTCTTTTAGCAAAAAATATTATTTTAACAAAAATATTCTTTTTTAAAAAAAAAGATTATGCTTCTACCTTTTTTTAAATATACTTTTTGTTAAAAGCATATTTTTTAAAAGATAAAAAAATAAGGCAGTCGATAGGCCAATAAACTGAACAATCAATCAAATTGGCATTTATTGATATCGAAAAAAGGGTTGTGAAAGTTGATATACAAAAAAAAAGGAAAAAAAAAAAGAAGAAAACCGCAATGAAACGCAGATGTAACATCTGGCCAGAAAGTCTTATTAAATCTCCCATAATTGCTTTTTTATAGAAATGCATAATTATGAGTAATGAATTCATTGCCTCTAGTTAAAAAGCTTATTTCCAAGGTTAAGATTTATGGAATCGCTACGCATTTCAAGCAAAGAAAAAAAATCTCAGGAAATTCGAGGCGAAATCAACCGGAGTTTAAATCTAATTTTTTTTTTTTAAATAATTGAAAAAAAAAAAATCAGGTTGTCACAGGAGTTCCTGGAAGTGTGTCAAGAATAGGTGGATTTGAAACCGGCTTAATCCTTTGAGTCCAAAAAGGCCGATATATCGGCACTGGTGACTTAAGGCAACAAAAAGACTCACCGGTGTTTTGGCACTAACAAATATCAGGTTGTCACCGAAGTTCCAGGAAGCATATCAAAAATTGGTGGATTCGAAACCATCTCAATTCTTTCATCCCAAAAAGGCTGATATATCGGCCCTGGTGACTTAAGGGCTAAAACGACTCTCTGATATTTTGGCACTAACATGGTCCCTCCTATAAAACGACTCTGAGTGAGTACTTGGAAATTTTGCTAAGTCAGGTTCTAAAGGGTTAAAAGCAAAATAAAAGATTTTTAACCCTTAAAATCGATATTATATTTACTTGGTGAGCACCAACCTAAGTTTGGCACAAGGTCATTTTACGTGCTCTTACCCAGGCTTTTTACATTCAGTGTTACCCATCACCTAGATGAGATGCTCTCCCGAGCTAACAAGACCCATCTCCCCGAGGCAGCTAAAAAAATCGATATATTTACTGTAATCAGGTCAAGTCACGTCGCACACAGATCACTAGGGTTAAGCCACGTCCTGCATTGTCGATACTTAGATGGTTAAGCATTTAAGAAAAGCCAAATACTGCACCTTGCAACGGAATACCCTTGTTAGTCTGGAACCGGTGTTAAATTACCTTGAAGGAACGCCTGCAGGAGATGCAGCAAGGCGAATTTTGGTGCATCGAGAAGCCCTGAGTACCCTGCACCAAGAACACCGCCTGTTTCATCTCTCTTGAGCTGCAAGGGAAGCGATGTGCGCTAAGTATTACCAAAGACAGGGGACAAGTCGACATGCACCCAGTGCCGTGCTTAGTCAGTTAGTGTCCCCGTCACAGAATACACCGTGCAGCCCCTTTACCCTAAAAAGACAAGTTTCTCCCCACCTCAACATACTGGAGCCTTCGACTATATATATATATACACGTACATATACAAATATATAAGAGACAGGTCGAAAGATTGATGGATTGATAGACGTATATTTTATTTTTAAGGGTAGCGACGGTGGAGTATTGGTAGAAGCTCGGGCTCTGAGATCGTATTACGCGGGTTCAAATCCCAGTCAAAATCATTACATTCACCTTTCACGGGCATATGGGGCTCATTGATTAGTGAGAGCAGCTCATCTAGGTGAAGAATAACACCGAATGTAAAAAAAGCCCGGGTAAGAGTACGTAAAATGGCCTTGTGCCAAACTTGGGTTGGTGCTCACCAATTTAATATAGTATATTTTAAGTTTGATAAGGATTTTCTAATTAATCCTAACAATGAACTATTTTTGGTAATTTTGCCCTAAGCACAGCCCTGCATGTACCCTATACGACGATTAGTTAAGGTCATCAAAAATGTTAGGAGTTTTTTAAAATTTCAAAACTATAAAATAATATATTCTATAAGACAAAATATAAATTAAAGGTACCATTTTTTTAATAGGTATTTTTAGACTATTGTCCTCATCACCATTTTTAATTGTTACGCTACATTTTCATCTCAAAGATTCAGGAAAATGATGAAATGACCATATAAGGCCATGTTGTCAGCCTAAAAAAAAAAATCACTTTCTAAGTAATTTTCTTCTATCTGAAACCTTTTTTGTTTGTTTGCTTTTGTTTTACGGCATATTAACCTTGTAGGCAGTGCCGTGCTTAGCCACCTTGCGGCCCCGACGCAGAATGCAACTTGCAAAATGCAACCTTTTCCCTAAAAATCTAATTTGCCTCCCTCAACATTTGATCAAAGACCATATATACATATATATACAGTGACGGTAAACCATTGGGAAAAATCTCGGGTTCTGGAATTTTATTACGCAAATTCAAATCTCAGTCAAAACCATTACATTCAAATTTAGCTGCCTGAGGCAGATGGGGTAGTTAACTTGGGAGAGAAACTCATCTTGGTGAAGGGTGACACTGAATAAAAAAAAGCCCAGGTATTTAGAGCACGTAAAGATGGCTTGGTGCCTAACGTGGTTAGGTGCTCTACCAATTAAATATGATATACAAATATTTTTAGGGAGAAAGAAAGAGAGATGGATTGATAGATGTATATGTCAAGTGTGATAATGAATTTCTAGTTAATTTTAATAATTAATTAATTTGGTAATTTTATGAATTACTAAATATCTGTGAAGCCAAAGGGCCTTGCAGCCCCTAAAGAGCTTGAGACCCCCTCCGCAATTGCGGGGTCTTCGAGGCCCCAAAGCACGGCCCTGCTTTTAGGTCATTTAATGCCTAGAACAGTCATTCTATACACTTACAGTTCCTTTTTCAATGGCTTGTAAAAGCGGTTGATGTAATTCTTAAAAAATAAAAAATAAAACTTGTGTAGAAAATCGAAATAATTATTTTCGTTATTTTCTCCAAATAAAATTTTTTTGCTACTATTATTTTCTCATTAATTTGTTATAATTAATAATTAATTATTATGATTTGTTATTATTAATTAATTCAATAATTTGTTATTATTATGATTTTTTAATTTGATTAATTTCACAAAGTTAATCAACAAATTGGATGCAAAGAAGTCCACTTGGCCGAATGAGTAGGCAGTCGGTCACCAGAAATAAAATACGCGATTTCGATTCCTAGTCGTTCCTTTTGTGTTCATTAATCAAACTAATACCCTTTAGAAAAGTATGGATCTCTGCATTTCATTAACTATAGGTTAAAAAGTGCACATTATGTTACTAAAAACAATACGTGTGGACGAAAAGAACGTTTTAGAAAAACAATTGTTCTCGGCATTAAATGACCTAAAAAGGTTGATAAGCAGTAAAACTAACAAATTGGAAAATCTGACTAGAATTTTGCGTTTTATCTACTGCAACAATGTTCACTGCCATTGTAATGATATGCGACATATATATAAATATACCGAACACAAAACACTGAAAAAAAACACGACATGTTCTTTCGTTTCAATAGTTTTTATAATTAATTGTTTTTTTACTACTGTTGTCACACTCTTTTGGTCGACCGAATGACAGTTAGAGAGTAGGTAAAAGAGAGGATGAAAGACTGATCTTTTTATGCTTGCTGTCCTTTCCCTTGCAAAGCTGCTAGAGAGGCGGACTACTGTGTGTCACTAGTCTGCCGACTTCTCGTTTTCTCTCTCCTCTTCTCCTTCTTTCACTTCCTTTATAAAGTTTATTGACGTCACTTTTACGTGAACTCCAGCTTTCGAAGTTTTTGCTGGAAGCACGGAATTCGGATTACGCAGGTTTATGCGTCACAGCTCCACCACCCATTGTATATGTACCCGAGCCATTGCTTGTTCAATTTCCACCGATGGCCGCATATTGTTATACCATCAACGATGGTTTTAAGTTTTGTGTAGCTATAAAATTCTTACAAATGTGTAACTTTTGGACTTGGGAAAATAGTATTATCTATGGCATTCATTTGCCTATTTTCTTCTTCCGCCATTAGGCGTAGGTCACTCAATAAAAAATATAGAGTAGCACAAATATTTAACCCACAGCTTGTATTAAAAAAAAATAAGACTATTAAACATACACACACACGCACCCATACACGTACATGTATGTAAAAAATACATTTAACAAAAACATGGAAAAACCATTTGGTCTAATGGGTAAGCAGTTGGATTTCTTGAATCCCAGTTGTTCAATTTGCGTTCATAATTAGACTAATACCCTTGGGGAAGGAATGAATCACCACCTTCCCTCCAGCTATGAGTTAAATAGTGAACATTGTGTCGTTAAAAAAGGTTTTTAAAAAAACTACGTACGTACACAATGGTTGTTCTCTGTATTAAATGACATAAAAAGGTTGATATGCCGTAAAACCCAAACAAACAAAGTCAAAAACAAATTTGTTACATTTATTCATTCATTTAATTTGTCCATTCATTCATGTGGTTAATCAGTAAGTTAATAATTAACTAATTGATTAATCTTTTAAAAACCTATTTGTTTTTAATTGATTTTTCACTCCTTCGGCGAATGAATCTTTTATTAAATAGTTCGTTCATTCATATATCTTTAAACAAATTCATATTAAGTCATGTAATTAATAACTTAATTAACTAATTACCAATCTACGATTCGTTTATTTGATTAATTATTTATTCAGTCATTCATTCAGTCAATCATATATTTATTAAATTGTTCGTTTCATTCATTCATAGATTTAAAAAAAAAAAAAACCTTCCAAATAATTAGAGGATTATTTTCTAAGACATAAAATAAAAAAAAAAGTCGCGTAAATTTTGACGAATGACTTATTAATGGGAATTAAATTCTTTTTTTTAAATGCCATAAATGACCTTCAAAGGTCAACAATGAGATGTCTGTTGCGAGCTGAGTGAAATACAATTCAAATCATATCGATTAAAATAAAATAAAATAAAAACTTGCGAGCTAAATGAAATGCAGTCATTGTGGTTGTATGAGACCCAACATCCTGTAAATCTTTAGAAAATGAAATCACAATGGTTATTTTTCAAAATCCAATTTGTACGTAAAGCAATTGTATGTAGAGCTCCTCACAGAGCCGTGCTTAACCACCTTGCAGCCCCGACGCAGAATGCGTTTTGCGGCCACCTTCCCCTAAAAAGGTAAGTTGCTCCCCCACCCCAAACTTACTGGAGATTTCGATCTAAGACCATATATACATACATATGCAAATATATAGAGAGAGACAGAAAGAAAGAGAGATGGATTGATAGGTGTATATTTCAAGTGTGATAATGATTTTCTAGTTAATTCTAATAATTAATTTTTTTGTATAATTGGTAATTTTTTGCATAAAAAAATCTGTGATTGCGCGGCCCCTCCACAATCGCGGGGTCTGCGGGGACCCCAGGCACAGCCCTGATAATCTAATGACAGCTGCCGTAGATTTTATTCTAATCAATTATTCAAGATGTCTGTTCTTATTTTTTTGAATGCTTCTAACTGAATCTCAGTTTCTGCTGTCATTTATACTAAAAAAAACAAAAAAAAAACAACAAAAGAGCCAAAATGGCTGCTCGTTGTCGTTTTCTATTTTTGTTAATCAATATTTCTTTCTTTCTTTCTTTCTTTCTTTCCATCAAATGCTGAGAATGAACAATTTTGAAAAGGTTTCTTGATTTCAGTCGTTGGCACAATTCTAAGAATACGGAAACTCATTTGGATTCAAGTCTGACAGAAAAATCAATAAAGCATTCATTGGAATGTCTTTGATTCGAACTCATTCAGAACTGTCCCAGATCCTGGAAATAAAATCATCCCTTAGAACCCTGACCTAGCAAAATTACTAACTAGTCACTCAAATGCGTTCTACAAGATGATTATATCAGGGAGCGATGGTGGAGCATTGGTAAAAGCTCGGGTTCTGGAATCGTATCACCCGAGTTCAAATCCCAGTCAAAACCATTACATTCACTTTAGCTGCCTTGGGCAGATGGGGCTTGTTAACTTGGGAGAGCAATTCATCTAGGTGAAAGGTAACACCGAATTAAAAAAGCCCAGGTATTTAAAGCACGTAAAAATGGCCTTGTGCCTAACTTGATTAGGTGCTCTACCAAGTAAATATAATATCAGGGAGGAAATATCGGTGTGTCTTTTTTTGCCTGAGGTCACCAGGGTCGATATATCAGCCCCTTAGGGTTGAAAGGGTTAACTGCAAAGAATTTTAATCGGAATAGACAGGAATCTAGTTGCTATCAGGGCCGAAGAGTTAGACCCTGGAACCGCGGGAGGGCTTCAAGCTCTGTAGGGGCCGCAAGGCTCCTTGGCTTCACAGATCTTTTGTAATCCGAAAAAATTATCAAAATAATTAATTATTAGGTTTAACTAGAAAATAATTATCACGCTTATATGTTGAGATAGACCTAATTTGTTGTAGGTGTGCAAGTTGCCTTTTTTAGGGTAAAGGGGCTACAAAGCGCATTCTGTGTCAGGGTCGTGCTTAGAGCCCCCGCAGACCACTCAATTATAACATAATGGAGTCGTCTTGGCTCTGTGTAAGCCAGACATTTTCTGCCTTTGAGCAGAGACTAATTACGTAGTTTCACCGCTTGTTCATATTACTGGGCTCTCTATATTCATATTGTGACCCCTTAACAGGGGGCTACAACAAATTTCTTGATCTCTAGTATACACCCCTATACCATTGACATAAGGGACTTGTCTTGGCTCTATGTAAGCCAGACATTTTCTATCTTTGAGCAGAGATTAGTTACGTAGTTTAATCTCTGATACATATTACCCAACTCTCTATATTCATATTGTGACAGGGCAGCGACGGTGGAGCATTGGTAGAAGATCGGGTTATGAGATCGTGGTACGCGAGTTCAAATCCCGGTCAAAACCATTACTTTCACTTTAGCAGCCTCGGGCAGATGGGGCTCGTTAGCTCGGG
>JAUZSX010321037.1:7500-11651 GCA_034780655.1 Idiosepius hallami | reverse complement strand
AACTTCATGCAAAATTTCAGAAAAATTGAACGGATAGTTGCAGAGAAAAACGCGAACGAACGAACGAACGAACGAACGAACGAACGAACGAACAGGCCTCAAAACATAGGTCCTCCTCATTAAATATCGGGGTACCAATAAAGCAAAATATAAAACTGGAGGGAGAAAAAAAGGAATAAGGGACGAA
Organism: Idiosepius hallami; assembly: GCA_034780655.1. Lineage (NCBI taxonomy): Eukaryota > Metazoa > Mollusca > Cephalopoda > Idiosepiidae > Idiosepius > Idiosepius hallami. The sequence continues at coordinate 11,464 of JAUZSX010321037.1, read as the reverse complement.
ATGAAGGGAAAAAAAAGAATTTTTGTTTCTTTGTTTTGTGTTTAACGGCATATCAACTTTTTTTTAGCTCATTTTAATGCCGAGTACAATTACTTTTGATGAACGTTATTCTTATACACAAATAGTTTTTCTTTTTTTGAAATAACCAAAGTTTGGCACTAGGCCATTTTTACGTGCTCTTACCCGGGCTTTTTGTATTCGGTGTTGCCCTTCACCTAGATGAGCTGCTCTACCGAGTTAAACACCCCATCTGCCCGAGGCAGCTAAAGGTGAATGCAGTGGTTTTGACTGGGATTTGAACTCGCGTACTACGATTCCAGAGCCGGAACTTTTACCAATGTACCAACTTCGCTGAGAGATGATATATTCGTCACTCGATCAACGTCTCTTCGTGTCACATAAAACTCTTTGACCTCTCTAGAGTTGGCTTACTTTTAGAAGGCATTCGATGATAAGAGAATCACACCCTTATGTAGGCAAACTATTTAAATAAATTAAAATTAAATCAAAACCGTTTCTCAGCAAATGACGCTTATTTCGAATCCTCTAAATATTCCTATTATAATATTCTTGATATAAGATGAAAAGAAACGGAAAAACAAAACCTAAAGCTGAAATAAAGAAAACAAAGTTCCAAACAGGTTAGTAATCTCTCTTGATAACCTCTCAGGATGAATTGATTTCACTTTGAGGTTTAAAATGGTAGATGCGGATTCAGTGACAAAACCCAGTATCCTTATCTGAGGTCACGGTTAAAAACACCTGATGACAGTCTGAGGGAGACTAGGCCGAAACGTAGTGTAGAAACATTAAAAACTTACTAAGATGAGGACAAAAGTCCAAATAATAAAGTTAATTCCTAAATTACGAAGCCTCATCTCAAAACTAAAACTAACACTATAACAAACACCTGAAGACAGCCTGATGGAGACTAAGCCGAAATGTAGTGTAGAAACATCAAAAAACCTACTAAGATGAGGACAAAAGTCCGAATAATAAGGTTAATTTCTAAATTACAAAGCCTCATTTCAAAATAAAACTAAAACTATAACAAACACCTGAAGACGGCCTGAGGGAGACTAGGCCGAAACGAGTTCAAATTCAAGTAAAATCTCCTTACATTAACCTTTAGCTGCTTCGGGCAGAATAGGCTTGTTAACTCGAGAAAGTACCTCATCTAGGTCTAAGGAAAACACTGACTCCAAAACCCCGGGTAGATGAGACCCGTCAACAATGAGAGTAATTCATCTAGGTGAAAGGCAATATCGCATAGGAAACACTATTAATATTTTTCCCTAGGGTATTAGTCAACACGTTAACGTTGATGGAACAACTTGGATTCGAACCTGCGTACTTCGGTTTTGAAGTCCGATTGCCTATCACTTGGGCCACGTCGACCACCAATGTTAGAATTATTTTATTGGTTTTAGAAAGAAAAAAAAATTGTAGAAAAAAAAGCAAGAAAAAATAAGTTTCTCTGTCAAAGTTGAAATACGATAAAAGATAACCCCCCACATACAAACACACTTATAGGAACACACGCAATCACACACTAACACACACTTAAAGACACGCGCACACACATACAGAGACACACACAGAGACACATACACATAAATACTCAGAGACACACACCACACAATTACAGGCACACACAAAAACACACACTTAAAGACACACACACCTAAAGACACACACAGAGACACATACACATGAATACACAGACACACACACATAAATACACAGACACACACACACACAAACACACTTAAAGACACACACAGAGACACACACCTAAAGACACACATAAAGAGACACACGGAGAGAGACACAGACATACACATACGGAGACACACACAGAGACACACACACCTAAAGACACACACAGACACACACAGAGACACCCACACCACGCACACACACACATACACACATACACAATTTAGATAAAAAGCAAATGACCTCTTCTGAAACCCGAGGCTTTTTTTTAAATGGAGAATTACAAAGGTTTCATTAATTTAATTCAGTTTTCATAGTTTAACTGATAAAAAAAAGAAATAAAAAATAAAAATAAAAAAAAAGCTTCACATAGACATAAATATTCATGAAAAATTCTGCCGTGAGTGAAATATTCTGCCAGTGAATTATCTTAGCGTTTAAGAAAATACGAGTTAATTTATAAAAATAATTATTTTGAAATTTAATCTAAAGTGTTATTTCATCATCAAAGTAACCAATCATTAGTCCGGTCAACTCACCCCCAAAACCAAGCAACTTAGTGCCTGTTCAGAAAAAAATAACCGAATTCAATATTAAATCGTAGACTTTAAGCATTTTTTTAAAAATCAAAAAACACAATTTAGGGCAAAATAATTGGTTTAAAAGCGAAATGCATAATCGGATATTGTTCTTTCTTTGTTTATGTTCGATTTTCTTAAAAGATAGATGGTAAAAAGCAATTCTATCACAGGATCATAAAAGGCCGAAACATCGGCCGTTTCATCTTTTACGCTATGTTGCAAAGGTCGATATATCGGCTTTTAGGTTCCAAAGGTTAATGTTAGGTACTTTATTTTTTAGGCCATTAAAGGCCGATATATAGGCATTGGTAGCCAAATGCAAAAGAATATTTCGGTTTTAATATGGTCCTTTAATAAAACGGCTCTGATTGACTAACTTGCGGGCGGTCGACATTTAAAAATCGGTAACACAATTTAAGGCAAAATAATTGGTTTAAAAGCGAAATGCATAATCGGATATTGTTCTTTCTTCGATTATGTTCGTTTTATTAAAATTAAGAAGGTAAAATGACGAATATTAGTAAACTAGAAACGCTAAATCAAAACCGGGTGTAACATCTCATAAAATCAAGAGGGTTTGACTTTTATAGATATATAGATATTATATTTACTTAGTGAGCACCAACCCAAGTTTGGCACAAGGCCATTTTTATGTGCTTTTACTTGGGCTTTTTACATTCGGGGTTACCCTTCACGTAGACTTTTGACTAGGATTTGAACTAGCGTAATACGATTCCAGAGCACGAGCTTATAACAATGCCCCACCGTCGCTGCCCTTATAAATATATAGATATAATCGTTCACAAAAGCCTTCAGTATATTGTCATGGGGAGGGCAAGTTGTCTTCCGTGGATAGTGGGGCTGCAAGGCGCATTCTGTTAGACTGTTGCGATGTTGCTAAGAAATGAAACTGTTTAGAATTGAAGTCTCATTGCATAAAAGCCAGTGCATGTAAAACTTCGTTTCAACAAATAAGGTTTTTTTTAATTTTTTAATATGAAATATTTTCTTCACGCTAAACTAAAATTTTCAGCTACCGGAATGTGAAAACTAATATTCAGTGACATTTAAGCCTTTTGGTCCTGACTTAGCAAATTAGTTAGTTTGTTTTATGTTAAACGGAATATCAACCTTTTTAGGTCATTTTAATGCCGAAAACAATTACTTTAGATAAACGTTATTTTTTATACACTCATAGTTTTTTTTGAATAACGCAAGTTTCACTCTCTAATCAATAGTGAGAGGGTGTATGGAGATCTATACTTTTCCCAAGGGTATTAGTCGACATGTTAACGAAGACGGGACAACTTGGATTCGAACCCGCGTACTCCGGTTCCAAAGTCTGATTGTCTATCCACAGGGTCATGTCGACCGCCTGCAAGTTAGTCAATCAGAGCCGCTTTATTAAAGGACCATATTAAAACCGAAATATTGGTATGCCTTCTTTTCCATTTGACCACTAATGCCAATATATCGACTCTTAATGACCCCAAAAAATAAGGTACCTAACGTTAATCCTTTGGAATCCGAAAGCCGATATATCGGCCATTGTAACCTTGCGTAAAAGATGAAACAGTCGATATTTCGGCCTTTCATGGTCCTGTGATAGAATTGCTCTGATTGACTAATTGGAAATTTTGCTAAATGAGTATCGTCTTTTTCGA
>JAUZSX010321037.1:0-2500 GCA_034780655.1 Idiosepius hallami | reverse complement strand
GACCATATTAAGGCAGAAATATTAGTGTGTCTTCTTTTTGCCTTAGATGGCCAGAGGGCCGATATTGGGCCGTTTAGGATCCAAAGGATTAAAAGGCCCTGATGGTGAGATTTACTTGAATGAATAAATTGATAATACAAAATGCTGAAGATGAGCAGAGCAGGCAAGAAGAAGCAATCTTTTTTCTCTTAATCTAATAACTATAATGATTGATACATTTTGGGTTTATTTTTGGTTTTATTGATTGGGTTTTATTCTGTTTTTAATATTGTTTCTTTGTTTTCGATAGAAGACACAAATAATTGATAGAAATGTCAATCCTTTAAAATCCAATATGTTATAAAATAATGAGATTTTATTAATTTCGTTTTGTTTTTCGCTACTTCTTCTTGGCGGGTTTTTGGTCGGAAGAAGGAGGAGAAGAAGAGGAAGGAAGAAGAGGATGGAAGAAGAAAGAAAGAAAGAAAGAAAAAAAGAAAGAAGAAGAGGATGGGAGAAGAGGATAAAAGAAAGAAAGAAACAAAGAAGGGGATGTGAGAAGAAGAAGAGGGTGGAAGGAAGAAAGAAAGAAGAAGAGGATGGAAGGAAGGAAGAAAGAAAGAAGAGGATGGAAGGAAGGAAGAAAGAAAGAAGAGGATGGGAGAAGAAGAGGATGGAAGAAGAAGAGGATGGAAGAAGAAGAAAGGAAGAAGAACAAGAACAAGAAGAATGAAGAATGAGAAGGAAGAAGAATAGGAAAGAAAAAGAAGAGGAAGAGGAAGAAGAAGAAACAAAAGAAGATGAAAAAGAAAAAGAAGAAGAAGAAGGATTAACAAGAAGAATGAGAAGAAGAAGGAAGAAGAATAGGAAAGAAGAAAAAGAAGAGGAAGAAGAAGAAACAAAAGGAGAAGAAGAAGAAGAAAAAGAAGAAGCGGTGTGAAAGGCTGAAAGATTGGCATTGCTAGAATTGTTGTCGATAATTGTGTAAGGATTTTGTTGCTTCTTTTTCTTACATTCTTTCGAAATTAATTAATTTGCAAAACAAAAAAAAAACATGGATTTCTGCACAAAGAAAATATCTAAAAGGATAAAAATAAAACAGTTTCCAAAATTGAACTCGTTTTTTTTATTTTATTTTTATTTTTTTTTCGTTTTTATTGCCAATAAAACATTTTTAAATGTTTTTTTTATGTTGATTTAAATCTACTAATTTGAAAAGTTTCATAAATAAAGGCTTAACCCTTTAAACCCTAAAGAACCGATATATCGGCCCTGGCGACTTAAGACAAAAGAAGACGTACACAGAACGATAATTCAACCTTTACTTTTGGACTGACTTCGCAATATTACCAAGTAGTCACTCAGAGCCTTTTAAACCCTAAAGACAGTGTGAACTAGGACGTCGAGGAGAAAAGAGGTCTCTCTCTGTGGTGGCCGGCGGGCGGGCCGACCGACCGGACTGTTACCGACCGCGTAATGTGTATTGTGGACTGAACTGTTCGTGATAATGAGACGGAGGAGAGTTCCCGTCGGAGAGGAGAGAAACGTATTGGACTGTTATTGAACTGTTTAATTGTATGTAACTTGTCGTAATGTTTTCGTTTTAATGCATGTTTTATCGTTAACCAACAAGGAGTTGTTTAGTGTCCTTTATTCACGTGTATGTTTGGGCCAAGCCGGCCGCGTGCGTTTGTTATTGTTTCTTTTACAGTATTTCTTTGGGAATGATTTGAAATAAGGCTTCTTAATCTACATATTAATTTCTTTGTGGACTATTTTCTGTTTAAATACTTACTGGAACTTAATCATACTACACTGATTGAGGAAAGGCTACTACTACTGCTAGTAATGTTTTAATTCCCATTGGACTCATCACTGAATTGTGTGTGTTCAGTGGTTGAGCTGGCTAAGCCTGTAGGAGGCCAGTTTAGTGCATATTGTGTTAGTCAAAACCTCTGTATGGACAAAAGGACATTTATCAAAATGAGATTTGAACTTGCGTACTATGATTCCGAAGTCTGACTGCCTACCCACTAGACCAACTGGACTTCCCCCGTAGGAATTGTTATATTACACAATGAAATCAATTCTATAAAATAAAAAAACTATCACAGCTGCTGTTTTAAGGGCCCCAACTGTGAACTGAAAAAGAAGTTTAAAGAAACATTTTTGAAGGAAGAAAAAAAAAATCCCATAGAGGGAATTCTATTCTGTAAATGAAGCATTGTTCATTATTGTCTATTTTTAGTTCCAACAAAACCAATTCCTTCATATTCTTCAAACCGACTTCAGAGATATCAAACTTTTTTAGAAATTTAATTTTTTTTTTCATGAGAAAATCTTCAAATTTAGAATTGAGAAAAAAAAGTGCAGCTGAGGTGGAATGAATTCTGCTAGAGTTAACTATGACTCCTTGTTAAAAAAAAACAAAAGAACAATTTATTATTGTTATATCTTATTTTAGTAAGTAATATAGCAAGAACAACTGGGTTATGTTTAAAGACAAGGGATTTTATATACA
>JAUZSX010321016.1:0-11651 GCA_034780655.1 Idiosepius hallami | reverse complement strand
TATCAACTCCACTTTCATTCATGTCCAGGGTGTCACAAAGTAAAACCTATTAATTTGATTACCATTTATTATATTTACTTGGTGAGCAGCACCAACAAAGTTTGGCACAAGGCCATTTTTAAGGTGAATGTAATGGTTTTTGACTGGGACTTGAACTCGCGTACTATGATTCCAGAGCCAAAGCTTTTACCAATGCTCCAACTTAGCTTTCCTTTATTATTATTATTATTATTATTACTAAAACAAAATATGTTAACATTTTCTCTGAGCTGACATAACAATCGAGTACTGAAATTTTAGTGCCTTTAGCTAGATTTTAAGGTCTGTTTCTTTAGAAATAAATATTTTACCCTCTAACTATATCCACTTGTATTTATGCCGGATATGACCCAGTTATTAGTGTACAGTCGTGGAGATAAGAACAAAAATGTTGGTTTTATATTTATTATGAATGAATCAATTAACTAAATAGGAATTAATTAGATGCACCAAAAATAGACGAGCAGGAATTAAAGGTTTGAGGTTTCAACTCAATAATTCTGATATCATCTGATATGTTACAAAAAAAATAAAATTCAACTAAAATAAATAACCTTGTTCCTAACTAAAAAAAAAATAATCCTTTGAACCCAGACTTGTCAAAATTACCAAGTAGTCACTCAGAGTCTTTATATATTAAAGCCAAAATATTGGTGTGTCTTTTTTATCCTTATGTTGTCAGGGCCAATATATCAGTCCCTTAGGGTCGAAAGGGTTAAAGAAAAACAACCACCTCCCCTGCCAAAAAAAAAACAAAAAAAAAACAAGAACAAAACATAAACAAGCAAAAACCGTAAAACAAGTAAACTAGGTAGAGCAAATTAAAACTGTTTTCAGCATTACATTCAGCTATCAATGGCAGATGAGGCTAGTTAACTAGAGTAACTTATCTATATGTAAGGGTAACACTGATTCAAAAAACCCAGGTGGATTAGACATGTTAACTCAATGAAAATAACTCATCTAGGTGAAGGGCAACACAGATTACAAAAAGCCAAGCACATAGCCTTGTGAACACTTTGGTATCCTACTTGAAGCAACAAGAGAAAGACTGATTACAAAATCCTAGGAATATAATGAGCACATGAAACTGGCCTTATGCCCAACTTGTGTCCTTGCTTGATCGAGTAGATATCTTATTGGAGTCTTTTCCATGTAAAATTACAACATTTTTTCTCTTCTCTGTTAATATTAATACTATTTTTTATTAGTCATGAAGTTTTCTGGACAGACTATAAAAGCTTCAAGTAAATTTTTTATTGGTTTTAACAAATAAATATTTCTTATTAAAATATTATACATCTTTGAATTTCCAAGATGGGATGAGGAATAATAATTGATTAATATCAAAATTATTCAGACTTTATTAGCTCTGACCAATATACAGGGTGTCCCAAAATAAATGAAACACTTTAATTTGATTACCATTTGTCACTGAAACAAAATATGCTGAAAACATTTAACATTTTCTCTGAGCTGACATTACAATTGAGTACTTAAATTTGTAGTGCCTTTAGCTAGATTTTAATACAGAAACGGCAGCTGTCAAAAATTTGAGTGATTGTTTTTTTTAAAATGACTGAATTTTTGTCTTTTTCCCAGCTTGTATCTCATTTGTTTAAATTTGCTTTAATCTGTTAAAACCCTGACTCATCAAAATTACCAAGTAGTCACTCAGAATAGTTATTTTAGAGGAACATATTAAAGCTAAAATATTGGAGTTTTCTTTTGCCATATGTTGTCAGGGCCAATATATTGGCCTCTTAGGATCCAAAGGATTAAACAAATACATAGAATTAAAGAATAAACCTCTTTCTATTTGTCAAATGAAGTGAAGTAAATTGATCAATGAATAACTATCACTCTCTCTTTCACACACATACACACATGTACAGTCACCCTATTCTTATTCGGCCTACTACCCAAGATAATTTTTTCATGAATCATTTAAGATTCTAAAAAGATTATCTACACATTGCTCACAAAACAATGATTTTTCACTTCATATTTTTTTTCTTTAACATCTTAAAAATTTCATTTTTTATTCATAACAGAAAATTTAATAGAGTAGTTTGGTTTGGTTGTGTTTAAAGTTCTATCAACCATTGGTGGTTGTTAATGGTCATGTAGATTTTATTTATTTTATATAATATATAAGGTTTTGTAAGGCTGTATGATGCGTTAGTGGTAGTAGTCAGTAATATTTCAGAGTTATAACTCCATTGTCAAACTAATGGCTCTTTTTATGAAATATAAGGTTTTGTAAAGGCTGTGTGTATGAAGCATTAGAAGTAGTAGTCAGTAATATTTCAGAGTTATAACTCCATTACCAATGTTGCGCTTGCTTACTATTTTTAAAAACTAGTATCCTTTAACAAGAAACACTGTAATTAGGGTTTTCTTTTGTGTGAGTTTTGTCAAACCATACCACAGGAAAACTAATATCAAATAGGCCCAACTTGTTTTAGGTTAAAGCTAGCAAATTTAGGGGGAGGGAGCAATTTTTTTTTTTGACAGTCTCTCTTTAAAAACCTACCAAAGATCAGTGAATTACCAAATAAATATGAAATTTTCACTGATTATTCAGAGAAGAATGAACTTCATAACGGTTGGTTTTGCTTACATAAACCCCCTTTTCTTCATTTGTGGTTAAGGTTTTCTTGTGTGGAGTGATGTGTGCTGAGGCTGCTGCTGAGCTGCTGGTGTAACTAACTGATGTGCATCATCTTCTTGCGAGATGGTACAATTATTGGTTTAATGGTTCATTCATCCATATCCTTACTATAGGGATATGGTGGATGAATATATTGCAGAGAAAAATATCCAATCAGATTCTTGGTGGTTTGGTTGTAAAGATGAAGAAGCAGTTTAGAAAAAAAAAAGGGGGGGCTGAATAAAAAAAAAAGACTACTGATGATGATGGGAAGAATATATTCCAGCAGCAACAGCAACAATAATAAGTTTAGTTTATTTTTTTTATAATTAATTTTGGATTCTTTATTATTGTTGTTGTTGAAAAAAAAAATAACCAGATATTGATTTAAATTTGAAGATGGTTTATTTTTCATTTTTTTTTTTTTTAGCAAAATAGTGATTATTGGCAGTGGCACTTAAGGCAGGTGCAACAACTTGCAACTAACTTGCTTCTTTTATTTCTTCAATCAATAAATTTAGTTCATTGTTGGAAGTGCAAAAAAAAAACACAAATAAATGCAACTTAAAAGTTTAAAATTTAATTACGATTTTCTAAAACTAAAGTAGTTTATCGTTTAAAGATCTAGATAAAAATTGATTTTTTTACAGTAAATAATTTTAATTTAAAACATATTTTATTTTTAAAAGTAATCTAAAAAGTAGTTGTTTAATTCTGTTTTTTTTTGGGGGGGGAGAGGTCGAGCAAAGGTTTTTAATAATTTCAAATAGGATTTAAAGTATTAATTTCGAGACTTAACTTGAACCGTTTACAAGAAATCAAAAACTTATAATGCAAAAAAAAAAGAATTAAAATTATTTTTTTATCCATAATGCAAATGAAGAATGCCAACTGTTAAAAAATGGTAATTAATTACAAATTTGGTTTTAAAAAAAAGTTGAGATCGCCGGGATTTTTAAAAATAAAACGTTAAGAATAGGAAAAAAATAGATGGGTTGTTTTGTTTTGTTTGTTGTTGCCACCAGAAATAGACAAACCAAACCATAGCCTAAATTCTTCATCATAGCTCTAAGCTCTACTTCAAGCTCCATAAAGACCACTCAACAAAAACACCAACCAACCAAATCCAACTTTAAACCGATATAAAATTAATTGTATTTGAATATTGTTTTTAAATAACCTGTATGTACATTTCGCCTATTAAGGCATTATCAATAGGATGATTATTTTATTTTAACATTAGGAGAAAAAAAGCAAAATTTTTAAAAATGAAAAAATCTGAAACTGAAATGTTTATAATTTGAAAATAAAGTTGTCAAGGGAAATTGATGAAAATGGAAAATAGCTTTTAACGATATTCTTCATTCATGCCTTTGTTCTATTTATTTTATTTAATATAAAATTAAGTTCATAGCGCCAGTGACAATGTATAAAAATTATTGCATGAATTACAATTTGGCACAAGGCCGTTTTTTTTTTTGTAGGGGACTAGTCGGGGTGGTTATAAACTTAATGCTTATCTTTAACTAGACTCTTCCGTAACCCATACGCTTCTTATAAACAACAAATACACAAATAGGAATTAAATTATAATAATAAATAGGAATTAGGTATATCGACCTTGTTAATAAAAATGTCAATATTTTAACAATAAAGAATTTCTTTACTCTATGTCGTCACACAAATGGTTGTCGTCATCACTCGTCGTCATAGTTAAAAAACAATGATCATCATTTTTCATTCATATAACAAGAAAAAAATGCAATAAGATTAATTTACACAAAAAAATGTAATACGATGAAATGTGGTTAATTTTAGGTTGAATTTGGATGAAATCTTAAACGTTAAAACAATCTAAACACGATGAATAAACATCATCGAAGATAATTTAAATTTTGTAGCCCACCCTAAAACAAAAAGGGTAATCGTAAAAAAATTACCAAAAAAAAAAAAAACACTCGACAGTTTTTCTCTAAAAATTAGAGGGAGTACAAATAAAATGAAACAAAATCTATGGCAACCAATCATTAAACAAAATTATTTTAATTGCAAATAATTGCAACCTTTTTTTTTGCGCTCCAGAAAAGTTAGAATATGAGATAAGAACTAGTAGGTACTAGGTTAGGGAGTACAAAGTCTTTTTTTTTTTTTTTAATATTCTTTTCTTATTTTTTCAGATTAAAGTCATTAGCCAAACAAATTGCATTTTATAGACGGTGTCGGTGCGGTGTCGGTGTACATCCTAATTATGACCCATCGGGTACCTCATTGTTTTCCTGTAGTGCAAAAGAGTCAACAATTGCATTTATTTAACCTTTTTTTTAGATTGATATTTTATAAAATAAACGGAATTATTCGAAATCGAAGACAATATTAAATTAAATTTAAAACTTTAAAAAGAAATCGCTATTCTTGTCATTAAAAAAATATTTCTATGTATTTTTCATCCTAATTAAAAAAAAACACAAAAAAGCAAACAAAGTCATCAAATTCAACATCATTTTAACAAGAAGCTCCCATTAAAAAAATAATAATTTTAAAACGTATATATACTTTTTCAATTGCTTGTTATTTTTTTTTTAAACAATTAAAAAAATGTTTTTCACTTTGATAGTAAATAAAACATTTCGAAGAATAAAGATTCAGATTTGATTTAATAAAATAAACTTTCTTGAAAAGAATGTCAAAACTATTGGATTTTTTAAACGATCTTTTCTTAAAAAATGGTTAGGAATTTACTGAGCAATAAATAGACAAATATTGTGTTTTATTTTTATCTACTGGTTTGTTAGTAGGAAGTAAATCAAATTTATTTTCATGCTAAAATTATCAGTTAAACTTTTAAAACATCTTTCTTCACGCTGATAATGTTTTTACATTAAAAATGTATATGTTTTCATTTTTTTAAATAGATTTTGTCATTGATTTAGTTTTTGGGGTGTTTTTATCTTTATATCAAATTCTGGGTATTTCTTAATTTCAGTCCGGTTTCACGGTGAAAATGAAATTTTTAAAAATTAGGGTAAATCTTCTAGTTTAACGTTGTAACTTGGTAATGTCGGAAAGTGTTGTAAACATGTTAACCGGCAAAATTATTATCGATTATGAAAAAAAACAAAATACACCATTATAAAGTCCATTCTATATTAAATAATTGGTGTAAAATTCATATTCATTAGGTAATTACTTGATTTTTGGTAGAATTTTAAAGAAAGGCTCCATTTACAATGTTGATGCAGATGCATTCTACAGTAAACTACTTTACTTTACCATTTAACTAAAAAAAATTCAATTCATTTTTTATAAGCCAAAAATAATTTTTTTCAATAAGTAATTATTTTTGTTAAAGTTACTGGTAATCTAGAAAAAGAAAAGCTAAAATAAAAACAAGTTTTAGAGTTGAATTTCTTTTAAAATGAATAGATCTTTTAAAAGTTAAACAGGTAATTGCAAAAATAAACTGTCAAAATGTATTAACTGTTGAGTGTTGAATAATATCATAATAAAATTGTAAGTTCATTTAATTTACTAAATAAACTGGAAGAATTTCATATATATATATATATATATATATATATATATATAAATTAGTTCCTATAAATTTATCTAAATTATACTATGGTTGATACTGTTTTGTTTTCGATATTTGTGTTGTTAAAGCGTGGTTTTGGTGTGTATGTATTATTTTAAGAATAAATGATATTTCATTGCCTCTTCAAAAATAAAGTATAACAAATTATTTAAATCTTTTAAATAAAAACACAAAAAATAAAAACACAAAAAAAAGCCAAAAATAGGGAAACAGAAAAAAAAATATTACAAGAAGAGAGAGAGAGAGTAATAATTAAAGAAAGCATCCACAAATTATGGCATGAAGAAAGGAGAAAAAGAAAGGTTTCGAAGTGCCTAGTCCCTCCCTTATTCATTCACTGTCACCATTAAAGAAAACATTACATTCACATACCTGAACATGCGACTGGAATTAACAGTCAAAAAACGATTTGAATAAAAGTAAAGGATACAAAATATACTGTTAGGGCTAAAAGAGCCGCATCATCCAGTAGAGCCAGAATGAATACTAATGCATCCGACGCCATCTTTTGAAAATCTCGTAAAGTCCCGTAGAATCCCGGTCCTACAATTTCCGATTTACCTTATTCTTAAAGTAAAGTGAGTGCTCCCGGGTGGTGCTCCCCTTTCTCTTCTTCAATGGAGTAGGGAACCTTTTAATTTACAATATTCTGGCAAATTCTGGGGTGTTGTTGAAGTAGTAGTAGTAATAGTAGTAGTGATGAATGTTTACAATATATTAGTTTTTGCAATCTTTGAGTTTTTTGTTGTTTTCTTACAAGATCTTAATGGGGTCTAGAGAGTTCGTAAAAAAATCCGCAAGTTTTTACCAAAACGTTTTCGGTCTCCATTGACCATAAAACATGCATGAATGATGAAATTTGGTCAAAATCCACATAAGATATTAGTTCTATCTTTTTCGTTAGTCAAGATTTTACAATAATAAAAAACAAAAAAGTGATCCCAAAACCAAAAAGATAGGGGTGTGGACTGTGCCTCCTGGGTCGCGGGTTTGCCTGAGCCTGCGTTGTGTTTTTGTGTCCTTCGTTGTCCTGCTGGGATCCCGGGTGAACTAAACTGATTGCTCGTCGGCACTCCGAACTGAATGCAATAATTGTTAATTTTGTAGTTAGTTCACTGGTTCCCAACTTTTTTTTTTTTTAATGCTCCGGCTATGGTATTTTTTTTTTTTTTTTACTTTCGAGATAGTTTCCACGACAAACGACACATGCTGGTGAGAAGTGTGTGCTGTTGTTGTTGTTGAGCAGGGAGTTCTCTCTTCACCCGTTCGAGCGCGGGGACCCGGGGTCTTCTTGTAGTTATAGAGTTTTTCGCAATCTCGGATAACCCTGAGACTCCCGGTCCTCACCCTAGGGGCTAATTCTACATGAGTACGTTTTTATGCCCGCCAGTCGGTTGGTGTGAGGGGTAGGGGTAGGGATGGGGAGGTCCTCATGTCACCAAATGCCGACCAACCTGGTACACAGTACCTGATATTCCTTAGTGATCACTCAACTTAGAACTGAACAGGCTCTCCTCTACGTTGCTTAACTTCGGTGATCAAACGGAGACCGGTGTGTCCAACGCAACTTGAACGTACTGCTGGTGGTGCTGAGAGTGCTCTCAATGTTATCCTTAGGGCACATCATCATCACATATACAACAAAAGAACAATTAACAACGTCGTTTTAGGGTTTAAGGTTAAGGTTCGGGATAGGAATAGGGGTAATTTTTGTTGAAAATCCTTCAGCACAATGAAATTTATTAAAAAAAATATCTTTTCGTCCCCAGTGCAAGAATCGACCCAAAAGTAAAAAAAAAAAATGCCAGCATTTTATATACATGTAATGATTTATTGACAGTATTCTTAGAATTAAAAAGCTAATTATCACCCGCTAAAATGGAATGCTGGCTGCTGGCAGGCTGCCGGAGGGGGGGGGCTGCTCAGAGAGAGAGAGCACACCGCACCGCACCACACCACACCACACCACCGACACTCAAATGGGAGCGAGCAACAATACAACACTGGATAAGAAACCCTGAAGTGTATCCAAAACCTCCACATATCATAGTGCGACAGCCACACCAGCAGCACAGCACACCACATTACCACCCTCACACCGCCAGTGATTGAAGTCATTATTCTAATAAATAACACAACCCCGTTAAAAATTTCTTGAATAAGTTTCTGAAAGAACTAAAAATAGACTTTATCAAAAATTTAAAAGAAAAATTCATTTTTTTACACAAACCTCAACATAATTAGTTGAAAACAAAAACTATTTTTTGAGTAAATTTTCCTTAACTACTTTCCTCGTTTGCTTGTAATTTTATTTACCTTTATATTTTAAATCAAAATTTAAAATATAAAATCTTTGAACCCTTACTTAGCAAAACTACCCACTAGTCAATCAATCCATTCCATTAAAAGACTATATTAGGGCTGAAATAATAATGTTTCGGAGTAGGAGTGAATCTATATGACCCTCTTTGTGAATTTCAGAGAAGTAAGCCAAAATACTATTCTGCCTATCTATTCAAAGGCTTTGGCCCTCCTTTTCTTCTCCCTTGTGAATCCATACATTGGTCCAAGGACTGCTATTCCAGAACCCCCTTCTCTCTCTCTCTCTCTTTCTCTCTCTCTCTCTTTCCCCTTTAACCTGTCTCTCTCAGTCTGTCTGTCTGTCTGCCTATCTGTCTGTCTGTCTCTCTTCCTCTCTCTCTCTCACCAATCCCTGATCTACTAGCAACAACAGAGAAATGAGTCAGTACCTCTTTAGTATCCCAACCAGTACAAGTGTTTACTGCTCGTGGACACTTTACTGAACTCAAGGTACTTACAACACAACAATATGTAAAGATAAGTAAAAAAAAATTTAAAGATTACGATTTGTATTATTATTATTACTATTCAAACTACCACAAATACAAATATTACATGTCCTTTTTTGCTTTAGATTGCCAGGGGCGATATATCGGCCCTTTAGGGCCCAAAGGTTTAATTTCTTGTTTTAGTTATGAAAAATAGTTCAATCAATAATTTATTAAAAATAGTTCAGTCGACCAACCACCCCACCACTAGGCGTTGCGTTAGCAGGTGTAAGAACTTAACGCTTTAGACCCTAAGAGGTCGATATATCAGCCCTGTCAACATAAGGCAAAAGAAGACGAACCAATATTTTGGCTTTAATATGTTCCTCTAATATAACGGCTCTGAGTGACTACTTGGTAATTTTGATAAGTCGAGATTCAAAGGACTAAAAAACAAAAGGTTGAAAATACAAGAAAATGTAACAAGAAGCACGTTTAGCAGTAGTTACACCCACCATACAGTACAACTGAAGTGGATGCTGGGAGCGGTGCCTGTTGGAGTTTGTAGGAATGTACCTAAGAGACTTCAGGTCACTACTATCATGCTAAAAGAACCACCAATATTACAAGTTCACGAAGAGATAAAGTTGTCACAGTCACACTGACTCAAGTGAAAACCACCGATTGCTACGTGTGCAAGCATTTAGTAATCGATGAAACCCAGGGAAATGTTGCACCATACAGTCCTTGACTTACCAGGTACGGATAACACTGGAAATCTGAGGATACTTGTTGTCACTCTGTCTCCAGCAAAACCACTGGTTGCTGGGTATGTGGGCCTCTGGTGATTTGGTGTGAGATAAAATAATAATAATAATAATAATAATAATAAGAAGAAGAAGAAGAAGAAGAAGAAGAAGAAGAAGAAGTAGGAGTATTTTAATAATAGCTGGCACATTTAGAGACCATAAATTTGCATTGTGTACTTTAAATGTTAATAGCTTGTCTTTTTAATTGGCAATATTGTACAATTTATTTATATTATTAGTTTGCTAAATAATAAGCAATGAATGTGTGAATTAAAAATTGTTTAAAATCATAGAGAATTATTTCCCTTGGATAATTGTAATGAGTTCTCTCCCCTGAATAAAAAACTTACCAAGATTTTCTTTTCGATATTTTTTTACGGCTTGTTAAGTCAAGCCTAGAAACATACAATTAGTTTGTTTGAAAAAACTTGCCCAATATTTTAGACAAACAACAAATAATGACCGATTTTAGGTTTTGTGATTTTAGATTGTTTTTATTCATGAATTATTACCTTGTTGTGTCCAGTATGTAACGTTGTGACCGACCGGTGGTACTTAAACGCATGCGCGTGTCGACGGACGAGACGATCGATTGTCGTCTGGCAGGGTCGAGGTGGAATTTGAAAAGACTACCTACATTTTGGATGTTGTTCGTTGTTCTGGGACCTTCTAAGATTCCAGGAGAGGGGGCGTCTCCCTGCTGTCCATCTTCGTGCTGTTCTCCAAAGTTGTTGAGCTGGAATGAAGAATATTCGACAACATGAAGACAGACATTATCGGTTAACCGTTTTATACAGCCATGTTTAGACGTCTCTGGCTTCTATCGCCATCTCTACTCACTACACGTGCCGTTCATGTCTTTATAGTCAGTGTGACGTCAACGACCGGATTGCCCGATCATTGACAAAAGTGACCGACACTTACGCCATATCCCATATCGCTACAAGTACATACTCTCGGTTTTCTGTTTTCCGTTCGTTGCTTTCACCAACCTCACCTGCCGATTACCACGGGAGTTTCTTCCTTTCCCACCTCAGTTTCATTTTTCACTGAGTCTGAAATTTCAATCTCCTAGAAAAGACGAAGGCAGGAAAATTTCGATGATCATCTTTATTTACTTGCAAGTACACTGTTCTCCAGTGGCTATCACTGATGTGGCATTTCTTTCTCTTCTTAAACTACTGATGACATCACATTAGGGATTAACACGGCCATTCACTGACGAAAATGACCAACACTTACCAATTTATCCCTTTACCCCACCCTCATAATATTACAGAGGGTCCAACGGAGTAAAATGCCATCTTTTATTTGAGGGATTTGACTTGACCAAGTATCTAAATTGGTACCAAAATAAATAAATAAAATGAAATAAAACGAATAAAAAAATAAGAGAATAAATAAATAAATGAAAAAGTAATTAAATAACTAATAAAATAAGGTATGTTGTGTACACCTCCCAAAAAATCTAATGTTTCGGCTTTTGCTTGTAACAGACGATAACATACCACGTGACTAGCGAAATCAAATCGAAACGAAACCAAACAGAAGAAGAAGAAGAAGAAGAAGAAGAAGAAGAAGAAGAATAAAAAGAAGAAGAAGAAGAAGAAGAATGAAAAGAAGAAGAATGAAAAGAAGAAGAATGAAAAGAAGAAGAAGAATGAAAAGAAGAAGAAGAAGAAGAATGAAAAGAAGAAGAAGAAGAATGAAAAGAAGAAGAAAAAGAATGAAAAGAAGAAGAAGAATGAAAAGAAGAAGAAAAAGAAATA
>JAUZSX010321005.1:0-11651 GCA_034780655.1 Idiosepius hallami | reverse complement strand
TTTTGAATGAAGGATCATAATATGCTGTAATGAATAAGAAAAGTGCTCAATACGGTTGTAGAGCTGTGTTTATTTATATATATATATTTCAAACAAGTTTGATTCAAAATAATAGAGATCTTCTGCTTACTTATGTTTTCTTTATTTTTTCTAATTTCCTAATAAGTGTTTGAATGAAAAATGCTGGCTAACTATAAATATTTGTGAGTGTGTATGTGCGCGCGCGTTTCTGTGTGTGGATATAAACATAAATTCACACACATATATATGTTGTTAACTTGGGAGACTAACTCCTCTGGGTGAAGGGTAACTGATTACAAAAGCCCTGGAGCATGGAAAAATGGCCTTGTGCTTAATTTGGGTCTGTGCTCGACCAAGTATACATAATATATATCATATATACATATATAAGTAAATATAAATATATATATATATATATATATTTATATATATGCATATATATATATATATATATTGAATCAGCTGAAAGTGGTGTTGGAGAAACCGCTTCCTATAAGGTCACTTGAGTTAGGCAATGTTGAGCCTAGACAATAGTTAAATGGGTGACAATTTAAGAATACCAATAACCGTATCTCACACTGAGACAAGAAGTACCAAGGTTAGTATCTAGGGGTTCAATTAAAGCAATGTGTAGCTACATCCTTAGTCTTTGGTTAGACACGCATTTAAAGAACACCCTCGACAACCATAGCATAGGATTGAGTATTCAGCTCTGGTCCTCCAGGTCAGGGGTTAAATATTAAACACATGGGTTTACATTCCATAATTGTTATCAGCTAAGATAAAGTTAATGTGGATTAACATCTTTACACTCTGAAGATGGCTTTTAAGAAACTGAAAAAGAGTTGAGTTGATTTGATTTGGGATTTAACGGCATATCAAAGCCTTTTGGGGTCATTTAATGCCAGAATGGTAATTTGTTTATGTTTACTTGATTCTCTCAAGTTTTTATTATGAAAGTTGGTTTAAATGTTATTTGTTTATTGGTTATTTTTATTTTGTTTGTTTTGTCAGTAGTTTTTATTTTATTTTTTGTATCTATCTATCTATCTATCTAAAATATATTTTATATATATATATATATATATATAAATTGCTGATATTTGTTGTTTAGAGAAGTACTAGAAATCAGGTTGAATTGTAGTTAATTGTTTAATTATTAAGTATATGAGATCAATACAATAAACTTTTAAATATAACAGAATCATCATCATTAACCATTACACCCAGTGGTGTGTTGGGCAGCAACAAAGTCTCTCCACCCTTGCCTATCCTGAGCCATCTTAGTTTGCTCAATGAATGCTGCATAGCCTAAAGTCTTATTATTATGAACATATATTCTGTAATTAACAGTTCAATACAATCTATTGTTCAATGCCACAAATCAACATAGTTTTTTGTCTCATGAAAAACAAAACGTGATTAATTTTTCAGACTCAACATTTTTCTTTCTATCTTACTTTTTTTTTTTCATTATTTCTTCTTTTTCTTAGGCAGTCTTAAGTTCTTTTTTTGAGTCTCTTAAGTTCCATTTTTAATATTTGTATACTAAAACACCCGCCACTTGAGTTAAACCAATCTAAGAAGCCAGGAAGATTCCAGTAGTTGCTATTTTCAACAGTGTTTGAAAACATAGAGAGTGGATTAGGGACTGATTATATCTAGCTGGGTCTCCATAGGGAGGAACGTCTGATGTTGCAAGACCTAAAATTTTCCCTGGATCCTTGCTAAAACATCATTGATGACACTCTTCACTATCGAGCGTAATATTGAACATCAACTAAAATGTTTATCATTTTTCGTTATCATTCAAATGATTTAGGATCCATTTTATAAGTCTTTTTTCCAATTATTGTCCTCTTTATTTTTCTTTGTTTCATCATGTTTCCACTGAATTAACCTTTGGTCTTCCTTAGGTATTATAAAGGTATTGTTTTCTTTTTCTTTTTTAACTATCTTCTATTTTGAAATCTAGTGTTGGTTTCATTTTTAATGGATAAGTTTGTTTTTGTTATCAGGCGTAAGTTCTTTTGATATTGATATATCCTGATATATTATCTGTTCTTAGGTGTTTGTTTGTTTCTTTAAAATAATTTTCATTCATGTTCATTATTGATTAACAATATTTAATTCTTTGGTTAATGAATGTAATGGTGAAAATCTATAAGTAGTTTGGAATCGTAGGGAGGGGGAGCTAAACCGAAATCTTTGTGGTAAAAATACCCCCAAAAAACTTGAAACATTTTCAAAATTTGTGCACTGATTTGTTATGATTGCCCCTAAAATATATCAGAGGTTTAATATTTGTTTATACTAAGCAGAGACTACTGACTGCAGTTAGTATTTAAAAGACCTTGTAGTTTTTAGTTAATGAATAAATAGATGTTGAAAAGTGAAGCTTTCTCTGTTAATAATAAAGATATTGGAAAACAGTTGAATTCTAATTGTTCAATAGGAGAGTGGTGGGATGGGGGGAAAAAGATTAAATATAATTTGTGTTTATAGTGAACTTTTTGATCAGAAATAAGATAGACAGCATTTTCAGAAATTGTAGATTTCTTTAAAGAGATAATAATAATAAATAATAATACAAAAATTGAAATTTAATTTAATTTTTTTTTTAATAAGGGTCCTTATTTGGGAAACCCCTTAACAGACATTTAAAAAAAAAAAGATTTAGTCCTCCAAGTGAAAGTAGGTAATTTGTAGGATGTAAAATTGAGACCTTAAAGAAAAAAAAAATTAATAACTTTTTTTTAACAGCAACATTTTTATTTGTGGTTAAAAAAAAAACTTGAAACATCTTCGAAATTTGTGCACTGTGGGATTATTATTGCTTTTTAGTATTCGGAGACTAGAAGTAATTGTGACATTTATTATTATTATTATTATGTACAAGAAACATAGACTTCATATTTTATTTTGAAAAAAATATTCATGTTTTTCCTGGTTTTCATTTTTAACCAGAGAATTGTCAAAGCAAAAAGGAAAAAAAAAATAAAAAGAAAAACATTTATAAAAATGTCAAATACTGAAATGTTTTAAGCAATTTTGTTTTCATAGAATAAAAAAAAAACAAGAAAGAAAAAAAAAACAAGCAAAAATAGAAATCTGAATACATTTTTTATTTTTCACTTGATGTGTAGTTATTTTTAAGTTCTAGAGTAAGGAACAGGTTTTTTTTTTTTTCTTGATATTAATTTTTAAGGTTAGATGTTTAAGAAAATACTGGTTATAAATCAAAACCATCATTTTTAACAAAAAGAAAAAAAAACTTTTCAAATATGGTTTTGAAAATGAATTAAAATTGAGATTATAGACATACAATTGTTTATCATGAAAATGAATTAAAATCAAGAATTAAAGAAAAAATTGAGATTATAGACATACAATTGTTTATCATATATCTACGATAAATTAAGGCTGAGAAATATTAATTTTTATTAAATTTTATATAGTTTTGTATAAATGTCTTAAATAGCATAAGAATTATAAGATTTTTTTTAATAGCTCTGAATCTTTTTTTTCCTTAGAATAATAATTTACTGGTTTTATTCTTGTTGCTTAATTCAATAATTCTAGTATGTTAAGATTGTTTTATACAAATTGATTTTCCTATTATAATAATTTTATAACTTTTGATGAATTCTTTTATTGTTGTCTAATTAGATACTTTGTGCTGATAGTCCAGATTTGATATTTGTCTTGTTTAAAAGAGTTGAATAGTGTTTCTGAGGTTCTCTTGAAAAAGTGCTTTTGCTTTGATCAGTCAATTTTTTAAAGTCTTAATATAAAACACCATAAATTTCTTTTTACATGGGATAAATAATCTACTGCAGTAAAATATGATTGAATTTAATTACTATTGTAGTATTTTTGTTTACTGAATTATTTAAATCTAATTTTATTTAAAAATATTGTTAATCTAAAGTCATTTTTTTTTACATTTTTGTAAGATTATTAATATTCTAGAATTTACATTTAGGCAGAATAACATTTTTCAAGGTGTTTTTAAATAGAATCTTTTGTTTTCTAACAAGTTTTTTTTTTGTTATGGAGTTAATAACTAGGAAACTATAAAACAATTATCTTCCTCCTTGATGATTAAATCCATTTGGTGCCAATTTGCTTTGAAATACATTTTTTTAAGTAGATTTCAGTAAGGAAATATCACTGGACATATTTTCAGATTTAACAATATTTTTTTATCTATCCTGTCAGAAGGTAAAAAGAGTAAACACCAATTTTTGTTTTTCTAATGAATAAACAAACACAAATTAAGTATATTTTCGTAATTTCTATATTTTATTTGTTCCTTACTAAGAAAATGGAAACACAGAGAAAGAAAGAAAAAAAATTAAAAAAAAAGAAAATTGTCTTGTAAAAAAAAAAAAAAAAAAAATGGTGATCATAAGGGCAAGGATAAAAGTGTTTGAATTACCGGAAAATTATTGGGTTTTGTAAAAAAATGTTATATATATTAATTTATATTTATCATATATTTTTTTTAATGTTTAAAAGTTTCATAAAAGAGATAAAAAATCATTTTGGGGTAAAAGGTAAGGAAACATATTTGTTTTTTTTTCTACTTCAAAATATGATTTTAAAAAATTTATTATTAGTATTATATATATATATAAATTTATTATTAGTATTATATATATAAATTTTTTTTTTTTTTAAATTATTGCCAAGAATTTTTGTAATATTATTATTGCCAAATGAATACGTCAACAAGAAAGAATTCAAGGGCTTGGAAGTAAAACAAATTCTTTAATTCACAGTTTTTTTTGGGGGGGTTTTGTTTTCACCATCCTTTATTTTTCTTTCAAAATATGAACACAACAGATGTATCTAGTTTGTGTCTCTGATTTATTGAGGTTATTTTATTGAATTTAAAAAACAAACAAAAAAATTCTTTTAAAAGGTTTAGAGATTTTTTTTCTCTTAAATTTTTTTTTATATTGCTTTTATGAATGTTAAATTTCAATTTCTTCTCTTAAAGAAGAAATTCCAGTTGCTATTGCATTTTTTTTAAAAACATTTTTTTAAAATTTTTTAATTTAAGTGGGTGGGTGGTGGGGTAAAGAGTCATTAAAGGACAAAACAGTGTAGATACATATGTAATATGTATACATATATGTGCCTTTTCTCTTTCTCTCATATTTTATAAATTATTAATCATTCTATATATATTTTTTTTCTTTTTTTTGTGAGCAATAAATGGTAGCATGATAAATTAGCAACAATTACAACAAATAGAACAATAGCAACAAAGTTAGAAAATGTGGAAGAGAAGAAGTAGTAGAAATTTGTTAAGTTGTTGTGCATGATTTAATTAAAAAAATCCCTGGTAATATTTTGTGCCTAAGAGTAAAAATTATTAGAAGGAGGATAAATTTAGGTACATTTAATACTTATTCATTACACCCCCCACACTACCTTGTTTTTTTTTATTTTATTTATTGATGAAAATAAAATTATAAAATTGTTTTTTTTTTGTTTAAATAATAAAAGAACAAAAAATATTTGAGACAATTTAATTTGTGTAATTTGTTTTGTTTTTTTTTTCAAATTAAATTAAAAATTTATTTAAAAAAAATATTTTGAATAAATTGATAATCTAAAAAAAAAAAAATTATCATTAACATTTAAGAGTACCTAAAATTTGTAGAATTACGATAAGAAAATACGGCACACACATATATGGATATTGACGTATGTAAAAATGTCTTGGTGCGTAATGGTCTTTAAAAAGTAGAGATTAAGGAACTGTAATAATTTTTAATAGGTTTTGTGCTTTTTTTTTTTTTTGTTTGTTTGGAGGGAGGGGGCCGTGAGGGACATTTTTCTTAGAAAGTCAGTAAAGAAGAATAATTTAAAATTTGTTTTTTTTTTTGTTTTGGGGGGGGAAGATTAGAAAAAAACTTTTTTTTTTTCTTTTTGCCAGTATAAAAAAAAAAAAAAAGTTTTCTACCATGAAGATGGTCGATATTTGGTGAAATTTTGGTTGTATAATTCTCTCTTTTTGAATAAGGTGTAATTATTTTTTTTTTTTCTCTAAAAATGAACAGACGCATTCCTTGTGAATGAGTTAATTTCTTTTCATTTCATTAAGAAAAAAAAATTCATTTTAATTATTCCTTTTTTTTTAATTATTGCTGTTGAATATTATTTTTTGTCATGTTCGATGCATTATATATACACATATAAATGTATATATGCCATAATATGTTTATATATGTATATATATGTATCCTCACCTCCTGTATATGTAGTTAATACATACATATATACACTCAAATGTTTGTGCACTGCTATAGATGTGTGTATGTATTATATGTATATACATATATATATACACATACCAGTTTCTTGGTTCTTCCTCAAAGAGAGAATTTTCATTTGCACTTTATTTTTTTAATGTTTTTTCCCCTCCTCTTTTTGCCAATTTTAAAATCTTATTGCTTTTCTTGATTTATATATATATATATATATATATCTTTTTTTTTTCATTATTATTTTTATTGCCAAACAGAGTTCTTAGAGTTGTTGTTATTGCTGCTGCTAGTGTTTATCATTTAATCTTGTTAAGGATTTCCATTCTTATTCCAATTAAAAACTGCAGTCAGGAATGAGACAATATGGAAGTCTAAATTGAAATTCCTCTTCTTTCTACAAAGTCTTCCTTTTTTTTTTTTTTTTTAAATAATTTTTTTTTTCGCCTTTTCTTCAATCTTTTTTTTTTTTCTTTCTTTTTTGATTATATATAATTTTTTTTTTAATCTTAATGGGCAGTTCCCAAAGAGCTTTACCAAAAATAAGGCATCAGGCTTGGGTTGCTGCTAAATGGGTTGGTCATACCTGGAAAAAAAATAAATAAAAGTAAAGCAATGAATAAAGAAAATAAACCAGTTCCATAGTCTGTCTGTCTGTCTGTCTCTGTCTCTCTCTCGTTCTGTTTTATTTTTTGTCAATGAATTTTCACACAGAAAGAAAACCTTTCTTAAAAGTATGGAATCTGTTAAAAACTCCACAATAAAAGCTTTTTTACTTTTACTCTTAATTTACATTTTTCTCATATAGATGTTTAAAGTTTAAAGTACTCAATATCAATGTAGATATTTTACTCAGCTGACTGTCAGTTTTGTCTGTGTGATCATCAAAGGAAGACTGTGTCTATGCAGCTCAACTAACAACTTTTTTATATATGCTCCCTTAGTCTTTGGTTAGACAGTCATCTATACATGCGACTGCAAACCACTTTAGAAGTTCAAATTCCAATGAGACTTGCCCTGAATCGTGTGTGTTCAGTGGTTGGGTCAGCTAAGCATGTAGGAGGAGAGCAGGCTGACACAGTTACAGTAAAGGATTGTATTATTACTGAACTCATTTACAGTGGCCTTATACTGTAGCTTTTATTTCTACATTTAAAGTACTAGCTGTAAAGGATAAAATAATTTTTTTCTTCTCTTACCTTCTAGAAAAGGCCTGGCAAGAACAACATCAGGCAACTGAGGACCACTGCATGCATGGTAGGCTGTGTAGGAACCGCGGCTCCTGTACAGGTAATGTTACCATATTGTTCAGCTGAAGGGTTGGGAAAAAAAAAAAAAAAAAAATTAGAATTAATAAAGATTGTTTGACTGTAAGCATTTGGAGAGAGAGAAAAAAAAAAAATTGAATGAAAACACGAAAAAGAAAAAAAAAAAACCTAAAAAAGATTCCAATTATTCATAATGCTCTGTGGAAAAAAAAAACAGAAAAAAATAAAACTGTTTCGTTGACAAAAACTGAAAAGAGAAAATATATTTTCTTAGTTGTTCTTTGTGTTTTCATTCATCGTAGATACTGTTAATAAAGAAATAAAAGTTTAGCATTAGTCAATTAAATAAAGAATATATATATATATTCTTTATTTTGACAATAGGAAAAAGTTATTAAAATGTTATTTTAATATCTGTGGATAATACTTTTTAATAACTTTTTCTATGGTATTTTTTTTACCTTTTGTAGCTGAACATTCTGAAATTAGATTATCTTAATAAAAACATATTTGAAAAATTTTCTTTCTATTTAAATTTTTCTATCACGATGATAAATGTAATTTGTTATATTTTGGCAGAATTAAAATAAATAAAAAAAATGAAATAAAAAATAGGAGGCATTACCTTTGGAATGTCTTCTATAATAAATAATGTCTTTTCAAGTTTTACTCAAATTTGAACCATCATTCTTTAATTTAAAAATGCTTCTTTTCCTATTTTTTTTTTCTAGTTGGAAGTCGATGCTATCGAATGCATGTATTGTGTGGCAGTATTGTGACACTCATGTCAGTTTTGGAAGCTGTCATGGCCCGCCATTCCTACAATATGCGCCTCAGGTAATTATTAAAAAAAATCCCCCACCCCCTCAACTTGTGTATTTATTTAGTAAGTCCTTTTGGCCTAGTGGGTAGGCGGTCAGACTCTGGAATCGTAGTATGCAAGTTCGAATCTCAGTCATTCGATTTGCGTTCATAATTGGACTTATACTCATGGGAAAGGTATGAATCCCCACATTCTCTGCAGTTATGGGTTAAATAATGAGTATTGTATACAATGATTATTCTTGGCATTAAATGACTTAAAAAGGTTGATATGCTGTAAAACACAAACAAATCAAATCAAATCATTTTTCGAGTACCAAAAACCAAGTCTGACACAAGGCCAGTTTCACGTGCTCATCATATTCCCAGACTTCAATTAATGATGCTCTTTACTCGCATTGAGTAAATGGGTCTTATGGACCAGAGTTTTTGAAATCAAGGTTGTCCTTGCACGTAGTTAATGATTTGTGAGTAAATGGAATAGTTTCACTGGGATTTGAACTCGTATGATAAGATTCAAGAGTCCCAGCTTTTACCATTGCTCTACTTCTTTATATATATTTATTTAAATTCTATATCCCTTTAAATTTGGATATGCGTTTGAAATGTATTTTTTTTAATGCTTTCAATTATTTATTTATTTGATTACTTTTGTTTCAAATTTCTAGCAAGGCTGAATCTTCAATCCGTGTTGTACGGATAAGACTAAACAACGGAGAACGGGTTGTTGGTATCCGTTACCCTGAGCAGCTTATTGTAGAGGCAGAGAAGGTCCTTAAAGAACACCAAATTGTCAACCGGGTTCAGGCTTCAGCCAATTGTGTGAGTAACTGGCAGTTTATACTTTTCTTTTTGACCCCCCCCTACCCCAATGTAGATAAAAACAATCTTTGGGAAAAATACCAATGTATAGATGATGATTATTATTATCATGAGAAAATATTGAAAAGCATAGCAGTGTGTAAATTATTAGTATTATTATTATGAGATAATACTGAAAAAAACCCAAACAATTTATAGATAATGATTATCATATCATTTTGAGAAAATATTGTAAAGCATACCAGTGTATAAATGATTATTATCATGAAAAACATTGTTATGAGATCTCACACAGATTAGATTAGAAAGCCCTTGCATATTTGGAAACCTGTAGCTTTTACTGGAGTCAAGGTGACAACAAATCTACTTGTGAGCTGCAACAAGGCTCCCTTAATAAAAGTCAGTTTCTTTTTGGTACCCTGATATTTAATGAGGGGAACCTATGTTTTGAGGCCTGTTCGTCCGTTCGTTTGTTCGCGTTTTTCTCTGCAACCATCCGTTCAATTTTTAGTTGTAACTTCGGTCAGGTTAGAAAGTGACATTCGCCAATTTTTGAAAAAAAGATCTCATTAGCCCCCAAGGGGGTAAAAATGCCCCAAAACAGCCAAAAATAACCTTTTTCAGCCTATAACCTTTGATCCATCCGTTCAATTTTTCTGAAACTTGGCCAAAATGTGGAGGGTATTATTCATTTCACAAATTGAATAGTGTTTACCTCGGGAAAAATCTGTTTTGCGTCCCACGGTGACTTTTAGAGCTAGGGGTACCACGCACGCGCGGCTTGTTATTATAGAAATATCATTCGTTGGCAGCGAAGTTGGAGCATTGGTAAAAGCTCGGGCTTTGGAATCGTAATACGCGAGTTCCATTCCCAGTCAAAACCACTGCATTCACTTTAAAAATGGCCTTGTGCCAAACTTGGTTGGTGCTGCTCATCAAGTAAATACAATACCTTTCGTTGTTAAACTACCGGGCATTGTTGGATAACTGTGCTGATGCCTGAGGACTCTTGAAAGTTTTTTTTTTTACTTCCAGTTTCGTTCCAGTCCTGTTTATACGTAAGACATGTTCGGAACATGTTACAGCTCGATAATTTAGAAAGTAAAAATCGTTGCGAGTTTGGATACTCGTATTGAATCACTTTGTCGACGCCTTAAAATACACCGCCAGGCCTCTGGAAAGGTAAAAAAAATCTTTAAAATAGATATACCAGGCGTGATATTTAAAACCATATACGATCACCTCTCTTCAATTATAAAACAGCATAAGTTTTTTAAAAATTGTCAATAAAATGCACTTCATTGATTGCTGCGTCCTTGGGTATGATTACTGAATCGAATTGGGTGTCATCTGTTGTGTTTTATGGTTGTACTTTCTAAATGGTTACGGCATCACTATCTCATATTTTTTTAAAGAAAAAGCTAACCTTAAGAGAATGGATGTCATCTGTTGGGTTTTATGGTTGTATCGTCTAAACGATTACATCTCTATCTCATAGTTTTTAAAAGAAAAACTTAACCTTAAGAGAATGAATGTCATCTGTTGTGTTTTATGGTTGTACATTCTAAATGGTTACGGCATCACTATCTCATATTTTTTTAAAGAAAAAGTTAACCTTAAGAGAATGGATGTCAACTGTTGTGTTTTATGGTTGTATCGTCTAAACGATTACATCTCTATCTCATAGTTTTTAAAAGAAAAACTTAACCTTAAGAGAAAGGGTGGATTAAGTGTTAGAGAAAGCGACATGGTCAACGATAGTACTAAGTGAACAAAAAGTTATAACTTCGTCGACTATTTTCTTTCCTCTAATTGGAGGTGGATTTATGAAGTTTTGAAACCAATATTATTCTTAACACTTGTTCCACAATGTTAAATTAAGGAGCCCCTTCTGAATCGGTGATTTTAATTAGTGTCGTATCTAAATGAGTACTATTTCAAATTAATGAAGCCCATCTACACAAAAATGAGCATAAAGGTTCGATTGAGATTCGAACTGTTGTAAAAAGTTTTCAAAATTCGGGGATGTAACCCCAAAGCCATCAAATGTTTACAGACAGTACCGTGCTTTGCCACCTAGCAGCCCAGATGCAGAATTCACCTTGCTGCCCCTAACCCTAAAAAAGCAACTTCCTCCCCCCTAAACATCCTGGATTTCCAAAATGAAGATGGATAAAATAATAATAATAATAATAATAATGTGAATAACGTCATAATACCTAATGAAGACCTAAGGTTAATTCGGCCAAACCATCAAAAGTAAAAATACCCAAAAATGTTAAAAAATTCTCAAGACCCTTTAAAGTTTTGTGTTCTCCTGACGATCTAAATGATTAAAACCGAGCTGATAACGTTTAAATCCAATAAAAATAACCCTACAACCGTATTGAGCAGTTTTCTTATTCATTACTGCCTCCTGTCATTCTTTCAAATTTTGAAA
>JAUZSX010320994.1:0-11651 GCA_034780655.1 Idiosepius hallami | reverse complement strand
TCTTCTTCTTCTCCCCCTTCTTCTTCTTTTCCTTCTTCTTCTTTTCCATTCTTTTTCTTCTTCTTTTCCATTCTTTTTCTTCTTCTTTTCCCTCCTCTTCTTCTTCTTCTTTTCCATTCTTTTTCTTCTTCTTTTCCGTTCTTTTTATTCTTCTTTTCCCTCTCCTTTTTCTTCTTCTCCTTCTTCTCCTTCTTTTTCTTCTTCTTCTTCTTCTTCTCCTTCTTCTTCTTCTTCTTCTTCTTCTTTTTCTTCTCCTTCTTCTCCTCCTTCTTTTTCTTCTTTTTCTTCTTCTTCTCCTTCTTCTTCTTCTTCTTCTTCTTCTTCTTCTTCTTCTCCTTCTTCTTCTCTAAGAAGATGCCATCATCAGACCCAGAACATTTAATTGTCCCTTTCATGATTTACTCATAAAAATCTTAGCCTTTGTTTGATATTAATTTAAAAACAAAAACAAAATTAAAAATAAATCCTTTTCTCATTTTCAATTCTGCATTCAGCCTTGACAAATAAAAATGCTTTCTACTTGTTGTTGCTTTAAATAACTAGATTTATTTTGGTTTCATTTAACGGCATATCATAAAAATTGGCAGTCAGGGTGGAGCTGTGGTAAAAGCTTGGTTTCTCGAATCGTAATACGTCAGTTCAAATCCCATTCAAATACATTATATTCACCTTTACCTGTCTCGGACATATGAGCTTAGTTATCTCGGGAGAGCAACTCATCTAGGTGAAGGATTGAGCATTGGTAAAAGCTCCTTTTTCCCTTTTTTTTCTCTGTTTTGCCAATCCAATTCAGGGTGAGAAAATCTTTAACCCCAAGATTTGGTTTGCTTTGCTTGGGTTTAACGACCTATCAACCTTTTTTGTTTAGTTAAGGTTTCATAGGTTTTAGAGAGAATTTTGTCTGTTTATTAATTTAATATTATTTGGTTTGCTTGGATTTAACGACCTATCAAGCTTTTCTGGTTATTTAAGGTCTCATAGGTTTAAGGGAGAATTTTGTCTGTTTATTCATTTAATATTATATTTGTTATAGGAATTGGTTTGTTTGCTAGGGTTTAACGACCTTTCAACCTTTTCTGGTTATTTAAGGTCGCATAGGTTTTAGAGAGAATTTTGTCTGTTTATTTATTTGATATTATTTGGTTTGCTTGGGTTTAACGACCTATCAACATTTTCTGGGTATTTAAGGTCTTATTGGTTTAAGGGAGAATTTTGTCTGTTTATTCATTTGATATTATATTTATTATAGGAATTGGTTTGGTTTGCTAGGGTTTAACGACCTTTTAACCTTTTCTGGTTAATTAAGGTCTAATAGGTTTTAGAGATAATTTTGTCTGATATTTATTCAATGTAATTTGGTTTGTTAGGGTTTAACGACCTATCAACCCTTTATGGTTATTTAAACTCTCATAGGTTTTAGGGAGAATTTTGTTTGTTTATTTATTTAATATTATTTTTATTGTTGTTTTGGGTTATTTGGTTTGTTAAGCTGATTGTTGGAGTTTTTTTGTTTTTTTTTTTCTTGATGAAGTAGGATTTCTGTAGAAATAAATTGACTTCTATGGAAATAAGGATGTTTTTCTAAAGACACAACTGATTTTTCCAAAGTCAGAAATTGTCTTACTTTTATGAAGATAAAAAAAAAAAAAAGAATAAAATAGTTTTTGGTAAAAAAACTAAATCCAAAATAAATTTAGGAGAAAATCATTTTTCAAAAAAAAAGATTTTTAAGCAAAGAATTTTTTTAAAAATTTAATTCCCCAAATTTTGTTGATTGTTGCAAAAATGCAAAATATTTTAAGCGATTTTTAAAATTGATAAAAATAAGTGTTGAGCTGAGAAAATCAAAGAATGAGTAAAGAAGTCTGAGACCACATTGGATCGTGAGTGAGTCAATTCAATCATTGAATAAATTAAATATTTATTTATTTACTTGGTGAGCAGCACCAAGCAAGTTTGGCACAAGGCCATTATTAAGGTGCAATTGATCAAATTAAATAAAAGAATTTCATTTTCTTTTCAATTATTAAAAATAAATTTCTTTTTTGCAAAACGATTTCATTGAATCAAATTCCAAATCTCGTTTTATCAGGAAACTGGAAAAAAAAAAAAAAAAGAAAAGAAATATTTAAACGTTAAATTTAAGAAAAAAAAAAAAAAGAAATATTTAAACGTTAAACAGAATTTAAAAAAAAAAAAAAAAAAAAATGAATGTTTCACTCAGAATGATGATAGCATCTGTCCGTCTCTAGAGATGATGGATAAATGCGCTCCGTTTTGATTCTGCAGTTGATACAGTGGCAGTAACGTGGCCTCTCCAGGGTGCTAGGCCTGGGCAAAGTTTTTTTTTTGTGGGGGTGGGGTCTCTGATTTTGCCCATTTTTTAGTACCTCAGACCCCTTCTCGACCTTGCTGGCTGAAATCTAAAAGAAATCAGAGCAGTACGTTTGGCACCAGTTTATCTGCAGGAGCAACCGGAATGAGCTGAATACAGTTTCGGACTGCTTTAGGGACCCTAACTCCAGAGTTTTTCCTTCAGAGTTTACTCTCTTAGCCTTTCCTGAGCGCAGGTAATTCACAAGGCAGTGGAGGTTTGTATTTCAGAGTTTTCCTTCTACATAAAGACTAAGGGTGCATCTACCCAGTGGGTTTTAATAGCGCCTAGCCTTTCCTGTGCTCAGGTAATCCACAAGGAAGTTGAAGTTTGTACTTCAGAGTTTTCCTTCTCCTAGATGCCTGTCTTCCCAAAGACTAAGGGTGCATCTAACCAGTGGGTTTTAACAGCGCCCCCAGATACTAACCTGGGTATTTTCTTGCCCGGCGCAACATACAGTACGTGGTATTCGTAAATGGTCACCCATTAACTACTGACCACGCTCGACGTTGCTTAACTTCGGTGATCTGACGGGAACCGGTGTTTCAACGCAACATGACCTCAACAGGGCCATGCTTATGGCCCCTGCAGTTTTGGAGGGTCCGCAAGCTCCCTAGGGGCAACAAAGCTTTTGGAATGCAAAAAAATTACCAAAATAATTGTTAGGATTAATTAGAAAATCATTATTACACTTGAAATATATTCCTATCAATCCATCTTTTTTTCTACCTATTTCTCTCTATGTATATATAGTCGAAGGCTCCAGTATGTTGAGGAAGTGCAACTTGCCTCTTTAGAATAAAGGGGCCACAAAGCGTATTCTGCATGGGGGTCGATAAGTGGCTAAGCTCAGCACCGTTCCTCATTGTGTTAAGGGGCTTTTCTTGATTTTTCATTAAGTACCATTCTTTAATGCCAGAAAAGATATTTTTTTCTCATGGAAAGTAGAACCAACAAAATCTTCTTTTTTTAATGTATGAATTTGAAATTCTTGAAGGTCAATCGTGTTTGCTTGTGCGCCATGGAATGGTTTAAGAAAATTTTTATTATCTCTATTGAAAAATCTGTTATTTACTTCTTTTATTTCTTGTGTGCAATTCTTTCAATGCCAAAAAGACAGGCTTTTATTTCCTATCATAAATGAAATTAAACATTTTTCTAATATACAGCCTAGCCACATAGCAACCCTAACGCAGAATACGCCTTGCAGCCCCTTTACCCTGAAAAAGGGGACTTGCACACACACACAAAATACAATAGGCTTCGATCAAAGTCTATATATACATACATATAAATGTATAGAGAGAGACGGATTGATTGATGTATATTTCAATATATGAATGTAATAATGATTTTCTACTTAACCAAAATAATTAATTATTAAGATTATTTTTTGCACTACAAAAGATATGTGAAGCCAAGGAGCCTTGTGGCCCCTAGTGAGCTTGTCTCCCCCCCTCGCAGGGTCTGCGGGAGCCCTGCCAATATACATTTTTTGTCTTATCAAATATCCATGAATTCAATAATTAAATTGGTTTATACACTTGAGTCCTTTAATATGTTGGACTTGATTTTACTACAAATTCTAGCTTTCTTCTTATTATATAGAATTGAACATTTCTTAATTTTTCTTTTCAGACGGCGCCACCATTATAAAAGACCAGCAGAAAGCAAAATGAATCAAAACCATTCCAAAAGATATTTTACTCTGCTACAACAAAAAAAGAATTGGATGTCCTTTCATGGTACCATCCCTCACAGAAAATTCCTTCTGTGGAAAGAAAAAAACTGTTTAATGAAATATTATAATCATGAGAGAAACCTGTAACTGACTCAGCTTTACGTGGTGACTGATAGTTTCTAGTAAATATGTTTCTCAGCAGACTGAGATAAAATTCAGTTGCCCTTCATTTCTGGATTGGCAGTGGTTGCTATTCAAATGTTAATTCGTCTCGCTTTCCTAAAATGAAACTATCAGTTACCAAGTGCTGTTAACCGTCATTACATGATTTGAATTTAGATTAATGGATGCTCAAATTATCATTATACATATGAAAAAGCATTACTTATATATATATATATATATCACACACACAGAAAAGCATTACTATTGATGTGAACGGCTTTTGGTGGGTGTTATGTCATCACTTTTAGTCTGATGAACATTTACAAAAGAAACTAACAGTTACTATTTACCTGTTGACTTAGTGGTTATCTACACTAATGAAATTGAAACTATAGATGCTTGAACAATATTGCAAAATATTAGTATATATATATATATATATATATATATATATAAAAGAAAACCCAACCTTAAAATGGTATTGATGCACTGCCTTCATTTAATTTCAAGCTATCTCAAGAATAAATAAAACCCCAAATTTTAGGGAGAGGTCAAGGGGTGAGAGGGGGATGAGGATTTTTTTTCCTTCAAAAAAAGAAAAAAAAAATCCTTCAAATCTCTTTCTCTGCTTTTTGCATATTTTGTTCAAAAAGCTTTTCTTTTTCAGCCTCTTTTTTTGTTTTATTGTATTCGTTCTTTAGGACTTCATTAAAAAAAAAAGATTCACTTCTACCAAACTTAGTGTTTTTTTATTACACTAATTAATATATATGTATATATATATACTAGTTAAGTGTAGACACGGAATCAACGAGAAACTGACAGTTGTCGATCCCCGTTTACTACGTGTCTACACTTAACTAGTATACACGCTCTATTACTGATATTGAGCACTTTAACTATCCTTATCACTTTGGCATATATATATATATATATGCCAATTAAGTGATTCAATTTTGTGCCATGCATTGTTCTTCTCGCGCTTTTCAACTGATAAATAAATAACAAAAAAAATTAAAAGAATAAATTGTTTGTTTTTTTTCCTTTGTTAACCATTATATTAATGAAATTCACTAAACGGCTGATATATAAACACTGGCTACGACAAGACATACTGATATTTCGGCCTTAATATGGTTCCCTAATAGAACAGCTTTGAGTGACTGGTTTCTAAGGGATTCTTTTTGTGTGTGGGGGCAGGGGGGAATGCTTGATTAAATCTAGAAAATTAAAAGAAAGAAACTAAGAATCCTTACCTGCAATCATCATCATCATCATCAACATAATCAGTTCTCTCCAAACGCACTTACAGATGGATGCACGTGCTGTCTTTCCTGGTAACAAAAAAGAAAAATAACATGAAGAGATCATCATCAGAAAATGAAAGAATAATAATAATAATTAGAGCTGTGACGAGAATATTCTTTTTAAAATATGCTTTATATTCTCTTAATATTTTTCAAGAATATGCTTTTTTCTAGGGAATATTGTTTTTAAAAAAGAATATGTTTTCTGTTAAAAGCATATTCTTTTAACAAAAAGAATATACTTTTTTTGAAAAGAATATTCTCTATGCAAAGAATATTCTCTATGCAAAGAATATTCTTGTCACAGCCCTAATAATAATACTATTGCTAATGAAAAAAAAGCAGCAGCAGCCATAGAAAGGCATCAGAATATTGGTTGTTGTTAAGCAGATTTACAGGAATTGATTTGTTTTAACGGCATATCAACCCTTTTAGGTTATTTCAACGCCGAGAACAATTACTTATGATAAACGTTTTCTTTTTATATATACACAAGTTGCACTATTTAATCCATAGCTGGAGGGAAGATGGGGATTCATATTAGTTAACGTAAACGGAACAACTTGGATTCAAACCCACGTACTATGGTTCCAAATTCTGATTGCCTATCCACTGGGCCGCGTCAATCACCACTAAATTAATTGAATACTAAATTAGTATAACAGTAAAAGTTATAAACACTTATAAGAATTCTGAGTCAATCTACATTCATCATTCATATTATATCGCACAAGAAAGGAGTAGCAGGGGCACAGTGTGAAGGTTTGTTACTTGCCCTGATACGATACCTGGTATTCTTAAATGATCACCCATCTAATCACTGACCAGGCTTGATGTGTCTTAATTTTGGTGATCTGATGAAAACCGGTATCTTCAATGCGACATGACCGTAAATCTACAGAAATTAATAATATTAAGAAATAAAATACCTCATAAAATGCTAAATAAATGTCTGATTTCACTTATATTATTTAATTCAATAAAAAATAAAATATTGAGCAAAGATTAACATGTTCAGAAAACAAAAAGTTTTTTAAAAAAGTCAATTTTTCCTTTAAAGATTTTTTTTTTTCTTGACAAAAATTCAAATTCTGTAAAGTCAAAACGATACGAGTCAAGTTTGTCATAATTTGAGATCCACTTGTTTTTTACACTAATAAGAATTCTGAGTAAATCAATTCTTTCTTTCTTTCTTTCTTTTTGTCTCCCAAGCTAATTCTTTAATCTCTTTCTCCCTGACACACAAACACACTCACAATAGTAGAAAAATAAATTCTAGAGCACAAAAGGTTGCTTGTTTTAATGGTATGACTACCATCATCCTGGTTTTTCAACTTTTGAAAAACCCAACCCCCTGTAAAAAAAACTAAATAGGAGGCATTACTTTTGGAATGATTCTTGTAAAACCAACAATACATGAAAAGAATAAAATAAAAAAATAAAGAAAAATGAATGAAAAACAAAAAAAAAAAAAAAAATTATTAAGGAAAGAAAAAATAAATTTGAAGCAAAAAAGAAATTAAGAAAAAAAAGCAAAAACATAAATAAAAAAAGAAAGAAATAGAACCCCCCCCAAAAAAAGGGAATGAATGAAAAATAAACAAAATAAAAAAAATCAAGAAGGAAAATAAAATCAATAAAAATAAAGGAATTAAATAGAAAGAAAAAGGAAAGAGAAGAAAAATTTAAAAAAAAAAAGTGAAAGAGAAAAAAAGATGCTAAGAAAGAAAGAAAAAAATAAATAAAGGTTGATTTGCCATTTCTTTTTTAAGTCATTTAATGCAGAGAACAATCATTTTTTGCTAAACATTCTTTTTGTCCACAAATACATTTTTTTATAATACATTGTGCACTATTTAACCCATAGCTGGAGGGAATGAGCGGGGTTTCATACCTTTCCCCAGGGTATTAGTCCAATTATGAACGCAAATTGAACACCTAAAAGTTGAACTTGTTAAAGACGTTTCCGAAGTCCAACTGCCTACCCACTGGGCCAAGGGGACTTCCCAAAAGAAAACCAGAAAGATGAAAATCTGACTGGAATGGAGAAGAGCTTACTGGAGTTCTTAAAGAGACTTGATGTCACTTTGATTCCAATGAAAGCCACTGGTTACTATGTGTCTATGTGTGTACATGTAATGAGTAATTGGGCTAAGATAGTAAAGAAATAATCTAGTATTAACAATAATTAATAATAATTCATAGAATAATAGAAATATTAATTATAATAAAGAATAATTATAATAAATCTAGTATTAACAATAATATTGAGAAGAATAAAAATAAGCATCTTTATTGCAATACAGAAATAATAATTTATAGAATAACAAAAATATTGATCATAATACATAATGATAATAATAATAATAATAATAATAATAAGCATCTTTGTTGCAATACAGAAATAATAATTTATAGAATAACAAAAATATTGATCATAATGATAATAATAATAATTTAGTAATTAATAATAATAATAATAATAAGCATCTTTGTTGCAATACAGAAATAATAATTTATATAAAAGAATAATATAATAGTAATAAATGATTTATTATTATTATTTATTACTATTATATTATTCTATTCTATAAATTATTATTAATACTTATAATATATTATTCCATTCTATAAATCATTATTATTTCTGTATTGCAATAATAATAATAATAGAATAGAAATATTAATAATATTGATAAATGATAATAACAATAATAATAGAAAGGTTCTCATGGGGAGAAAAAAGCTAAAATATTTTTAAAAAGATGGAAAAAAAAAGGAAAACCAAAAATACTAAAACCAAAAAAAAAAAAAAGTCAGAATCTGAAAAAACAAACAATTTTCTTTCTTTACCCTAACCCTTAAGTCCCTCCCTCCCTTCCTCCCTTCCTCCGTGTGTCTGTCCGTGTGTCCCTCCTGTCAGGTCAGTCGATTCCATCCTTCTCTAAAGAAAGAATCCAAGTAAAAAAAAAAGAAAAAAGCCGCTTTTAACACGGGAAATTCTGCAGAGTCCGATTCGTACAGAATGAGTTAAAAAGAAATCGAGTCTGTGTCGTCTCGAGAGAATTCTCCAGAAATACACAGAACAGCAGCAGAGAATAAATTCAATTTTCACTGTTTGGGGCTGAGGGGGGGAGGGGATGTCACTCGTCTCGGCTCCCAAACACCAAACGCCTTTTGCTAATCCAAATTATTCTGGCCAGATCTTTGCTTATCAAATAAGCACAGCATTCTTGTGCCATGAGTAGCGGAGGAGGAGGAGGATGATAGTGAAGATGATGATGAAGATGATGATGATGATAGGCTTCTAGAGACATGGTATTCTCTCCTCCTCCTCCCTCCCTGGCTCCCTATTGAACCTCCCTTGAATGATGCTCCCTTCTCCCCAGACATTCAAATAAGCAAGTCTGTTTTGGTGGGAAAAGACCTTCAAAAAAAGACAAGTCAAGAATGGAGATTTTCCCAATCAATCAACTGTCAAAAGGGTTTATTCACAAGTCGACCAAACCAAACAAAACCAAACCAAACAAAACCAAACCTAACAAACCAAACCAGACCAAACAAAACCAAACCAGACCAGACCAAACAAAACCAAACCAGACCAGACCAAACAAAACCAGACCAGACCAACCAAACCAAACCAAACCAAACCAACAAACCAGACCAAACAAACCAACCAAACCAAACCAACCCAACTAAATAAACCAAACCAACCAAACAAAACCAGACAAAACCAAACCCAAAATTCTGGGGTTCAAGAGATATTATTGGCTACATGCAGTTTGGACACAAAATCTGGTTAGGCACAAGGCCAGTTCAGTTTAAGCACTTCAGTGGTATATCACTCCTTCACCGGCTTTTTTCTTAGGTCATCTAGTTTATTTTATAGCATTGCAACTTTTTTGGTCATTTAATGCCAAGAACAATTCTTTTTTGATTAGGCTTCCCCAACAGAGAGGCCACTTGGCTCCCAAATCAGAAATTTCAAATTCATTAAATTCTTAGCAAAACAAAAAAGAAAAACACAAGAGGAATTTTTTTAGAATTATTATCCATTCGAGCCGGAGAGGAAGGGAGAGTTGTTTAATGGCTCTACAAGAATTCCTTCCTGCAATTTAGAATATGGAATTATGAAAGACCCAAATAGCTAATATTCTAGCTAGTATGATACAATAACCTGACAACCTATTCAGTTTCTTAACTAAAATATTGGACAAAGTTGATCTT
This sequence comes from Idiosepius hallami, assembly GCA_034780655.1. Taxonomy (NCBI): domain Eukaryota; kingdom Metazoa; phylum Mollusca; class Cephalopoda; family Idiosepiidae; genus Idiosepius; species Idiosepius hallami. The sequence goes on along the minus strand of JAUZSX010320994.1, from coordinate 1,897 downwards.
TTCCATCTATGGAAGTTTATAATGGTCAATAACAATCTATATTTCTCCAGCTCTTCTTAACACTATTCTAATTTCATTTAGAATAAAAACCTTAATAACTTAGACAAAAACTTGTCAAATACGAAGCTCGTTCACAAAGTAATGTCACCTACTTTTTTAAAGTCAAAAAGCTATAAAGACGGGAGTGGTACCATTTAAAGGAGTGACCTTTTGTGCGTCAGAATTTATTTTTCTACAGAGTCGCCACTATTTTTAATGCACTTTTGCCAGCGATGAACAAGGCGGTTCATTTTCCTATTTACAGTTCACTTTGTCACTCACATCTGTGTGGCCCCTCTAAAATCAATGAACCCACTTCCTAGCTATGCTGGTATTAACTGCATTAGATTTGTAAATGTTCCACAGGAGTCTGTGAATGTTAGTCATTTCAATTTTTTCTGCATCGAGGAATTCAATGATGCATCTCTGCTTCTGATGCACATCCATGAAAGAGGTTGCCCTCTTAGAATCTGACACCGGACAATGTCTTTAACAGAGTAATAAAGCATAAGTTCTGTCACTATGACAATGCAATATGCAATCTCCACTGTGACATTTGGGTGAAATTTAAAAATAAAATCAAAAATGGTCCTTACTTTTGAAACGACACTTGTAATATGAAACCAGCAATGAAAACTTATTTCACAAATTCAGAGAAGCAATAATGATGAGAATAGAAGTCTATTTCATTTTTTTTAAATATTGAAAGCTCCTTTTATAAATTCAAAAAAGCCATAAATATGAGAATAGAAGTCTAAATAATTTGAACAAAATAAATAATCAAACCACACCTCAAAATTTTAGAAAATAATGACGATGAGAATAGACGTCCGAATAATTAGAATAATCATAATAAACATTTATAATCAGTTATGGTTGACTGAGCAACCCTTGTAAGAATAAACTCTTTTTTTGTCTCTAAAAGTCAGGTAGAGACTAGAAGAAAGAGAAGAAAGGTTTTTTTCTTGACTATTCCTCTGCTGTAATATTATTGCTTCTGATGCTGCTGCTAAATGTGTTTTGGTTAAAACTATGAATTACCCAAACTTCAAGATACATCTTCAGAATTGATAACTATTTCATGGATAAGGACAATGAGTGCAAAGTTTAAAGTTAGGGGAGGGGCTATACACACAATTATTAACCAGGAACTGAAGATGTGGAATATTTGCACAAAATTTGTCCCAAGGGTTCTCAGAGAATTCCATCCTTGTCACAAACAATTTGACCAAAATGGGCATCAAGACATTCCTCATTCTCCCTATAGTCCAGACCTTGCTCCCTGTGACTTTTGGATATTCCCTAAGCTCATTAGGAAATAATTGAATAAATGAAAGATTGATTGATACACTGACGCAAGAGGACTTCCATGGAGCTTTCCAGAAATGCTTGGAACGGGACAACATTGCAGCAAGAGGAGATTACTTGAAAAAAGAATTTGGGGTTTTGTGATTGTACATCAATAAAAGTTCCCATCCAAAAAAGTCTGGAAACTTCTTGAAGGCACCTCATATGAATTTATACAATTGAAATTTTATCCTAACAACATTATTATTATACACTAAATTAAATACATAATAAAGTTATTTTGTATTTGCAATTATTATGATTTTAATCTAAGGCGAGAAACTGACAGTCACCAAAGGCAGTTGACTCCGTATCTACATTTAACTAATACACATGCTCTATTACTGATATTGAGCATTCTAACTATAAATATAAGCAATCTCACTCTACAGATTTTTATATATATATATATATATATTATCTTAATTGACAAGTTGCTTAAAATTATAGTTAGAGTGCTCAATATTAGTGATAGAGCGTGTATATTAGTTAAGTGTAGACACGGAGTCAA
>JAUZSX010320993.1:0-25191 GCA_034780655.1 Idiosepius hallami | reverse complement strand
GAGAGAGAATTGTGAATTGTACCAAGCATTTCTGGGTCACAAAAATCGATATTCTGGAAAAACGGTACATAATTCCGTGGTAAAATTTCGTTTTTAAGATTTCGAGGGTGTAAGAAACAACTGTGTGAATTTTCATGAAAATCCGATAAAACATGTAGTCGTGTGCATAACTAACACACACATACACAAACATCTTTCCTTTTATATTAATAGATAGATATATCAAGAAGAAAAAATTACGAAGATAATAGAGTTGGAAAGAGAGAGAGGGAGAGAGATGAAAGAAAAAATGAATAAAAAGAAATGAATGAATGAATGAAGGAAAATTAGGAAAATAAACGAAAGAAACTTTGAAAGAAAGAAGAAAAGGAAAGAAGAAGAGAGGGAGAAAAATAAAGAATTAAAGAAAGAAATACAGAAAGAAGGAATATTTAAAGAAAGAAAGTTGAAAGAGAAAGAAAGAAAGAAAAGTAAGAAAGAAAGAAAGAAAGAAAGAAAGAAAGAAAAGATGAAAAGAAAGAAGATGTGAAAGAAAGAAAAAAGAAAAGAAAGAGAGAGAAAGAAAGAAAGAAAGAAAGAAAGAAAAGAGGAAAACAAAGAAGAGAAGAAAGAAAGAAAGAAAGGATGAAAAGAAAGAAGAGGTGAAAAAGAAAGAAAGAAAAAAGAAGTGACAGAAAAATAGAAGAGGTGAAAGAAAGAAAGAAAGAAAGAAAAAAGAAAAAAGAAAAAGATAAAAAGAAAGAAAAAATAAGTGAAAGAAAGAAATTGTGGAAGAAAGAAAGAAAGAAAGAAAGAAAGAAAGAAAAAAGAAAAGGATGAAAAGAAAGAAAAAATAAGTGAAAGAAAGAAAATGTGGAAGAAAGAAAGAAAGAAAGAAAGAAAGAATGACTCAAACCGAAGTGGCTGGAGTGGAGAAAATTAAATAAAATACAAAATGTATAAAATGAAGAAAAAAAAATGAAAATATGAAAAAAAGTTTGAAAAATTAAAAGAAGGAAAACTAAAATTGAAAAAAAAAAAAACAGGAAAAAAAATGTAAAAAAAAGGATTTGAAGAACGAACATCAAAAATAATAAATTGTTATTCTTCGGAAGCATCATAAAACTATGTTGTTTTTTTTTAAATTTTAAAACTTTTAGTTATGTTACAAACATAAAAATAAAGTTTTAATGATACAAAAAGATCAATAGTAAAAAAGAAAAAAAAAACAAGAAGAAAGAATTTATGAATAAAATACAAAAAGATTTAATGAAAGGACGTTGGGAAAAAGAAAGATGGGGAAGAAGACAGAAAGGGAAAAAAAGAAGAGAGAAAGAAAGGACAAAAGAAAGAAAGGAATAAACATCAAAATAAATAAACATCAAAAATCAAATCTTCGAAATAAAGAGAAACAAGGGAAATTAAAGATCAATCAGGTAAAGAAGAAATTCTGAAGACGTTATTGTTCAAATTCAAATTGCATTATTTGTATTTAATATCAGTTTTAGCCTGATTAAATTGATATCAATCAATTTCAGCCAATCAACCAACCAACGTTAGAACAGCCATTTCCCAGTGGGCTATTCTCTTAAAAGCGTTTTACTCCCTCTGCCGAAATAATAATTATAATTGTGACACACTTCCTGTTCAGCAAAACGTTTAAAAAAAAACAGAAAAAATCGTTTATTTTAAATAAACTATTTATCTTAGTTTGGTTTTACTTTTTTGGATAACGACTTATTCGTTCATTTAAAAACAATGAAGGTTTATATTTCGTTGACACGTTGTATAATAACCGAGGAAATAAAGTGACTCTTTATTTTTTAAAGGCATTATTAGCCTTGATAGTTACTAATACAACAGATCAACGCAGACGGTAGTGGATACAGACTACTGCTATCAGTAATTTACAATCCTCTTTTAAAAGGGTTCTGAACATTTTTTAGCCATCCCTTTTCCCTTCTTTTTATCTTGATGAACTCCCTCATCTACTTTTGGTCATAAAACAATATTCTATTTCTCACAAATATTAAGGCAATTTCAAAGAAATCTTTTTAAATCTAGAAAATGCATTCGAATTCGTTTGAATGTCTATTTCAGCTTTTTTTTTTTCAAACCAAAATTACAGTAGAAATAAACAATTTTAATAATAATAGCCATTAATGAGTTGGGTTTCTTTTCAAAATATCATTGTGGAACCCCAATTTGTTATAATCTTATCTGTTGACCCTCAGAAATATTCCATGGACACTGAGGGTCCGCGTGAACCACGTTTGAGAACCCTTGCTCTACCACAATCATCCAATAGACAATCCTCAAGGGTTTCACAATTGACCTTCATTATTAACTCATTGACCGAAGAGTGACTCAAGACATTTAATTAATAACTCGATAAATAATATTAGGAACGTTCAAAAAGGACTCTAAGGCATTTAATTCATTTTATGATCAAAGAAATTGTATTGTATTCTTAAACTTGAAATAAAGACATTTTATATTAGAGTCTTTTTGATCAAATACGATCGGTGGGGGGTCCACTTGGGGTGGTGGATAGGCAGTTGGACTTTAAAATCGTAATACGTGAATTCTGATCCCGGGCATTTTCTTACCTTCAAAATTTGGACTAATAACCCCGGGAAAGGTATGAGTCACCACATTCCCTTAAGGAATTAAATTGTTTCGATTAAACAGTTCATATTTCGATTGTTCAACTTCAAGCAAAAACCTGATTCAAACAAAAAAAGATGGAAGACACTGACACTGGTATTAAAAGGTCTTTCAAATAACACAACTCCCACTGGTGATTGATGATGCTTCGTTAGTTAATTCAAATCAACCAATTCAATGACAAACATTCAACGATTATGCAAATGATATGATCCTAATTAATATTAAGTAGTTTGATGCGCAACACCATTCAAGGCATTGCCTTTTTTGTGCATTCATGGGTTGTGATACCGTTTCCGAGTTTTTTAAAAAGGGGAAAGACAGCATAGGCCTGGAAAATGTTCGATCACACCTCATAAATATTTTGTAGTCTGAACAAACCATCTGACATTTTGACAAAGCAAGAAATAGATGCCATTAAAAATTCTATTGTCATAATATACGATCAAACATTTCCGCAAAGGGTAATATGACTTGTCTTGATCTTTTTGCCCGGAAACAAAGACTTTATTATCCAAAGCTGTCTTACGTAAATACATCAAAAGATCAATCTTACAGGCTGGACACATTTAAGATCAGTCACTTTATAAAGCGCAGGACTTACTGTCACCATCAACTTAGGGTTGAAAAAAAATGACGCGTTTTGGGTGGCTGTATTGGACACCGGGAGAACCTAAAGCAGCATCATCTACAAGCAAGTTATATTGTAGGCAGCAGTACCCGTCAGGTCACTAAATTTAAAGAAGGCGGGGCCTGTTCAGTACTAAAATGGGTGACTACTTGGGAATATCACGTACCGTACCAGGGCTGTCGGTAGTTCTTGCCATGAGCAGTTGAATCGATCAAGGAATCTGTATTGAATGACATTCCCTCTCTCTTGCCATTGAACTCAATCCTTCAAATGACCAACCAAATCAGCCTTTTAGCACCTAATAAAGAAAGACTGACCCGAACCCGAAAGGAAAGGTCTTACTGTTCAACAACAACTATAGCAGCCTTATATTAAACACTGGTTAAGTGTGGATGTAGAATAAACTGTTTCGGTAGCTTTAAATGCTTTAATTAGGAATATCTTGCACCGCTCTCCATAGTTGTAACTGCTCATAAGATTAGATCCACTGAGTTCTCAAATCTGTAGTTCTGGCACTTCTGACGCACGTGCAGTTCGTATTCACGTTAGTTTTGTACAAAATAACTATTATGACTGAAGAGAGTCATATTGAGATATATACTAGCAAAAGAAAAAAATACTAATTAAAAATGTAACGTATGATTATAAAAAATAACACAATTTGGAGAATCATGACGGCCATCTTGAAAATGGCGAAAATATGAGTGACCAATAATTTTTTTTTTAGTCATGTATATAGCAACGAAACTTTATGCAAAATTTGGTGCTTTGCTCACCAAATATAATATTTCAGGCGAGTTTCTATAAGAAGAATGATTTGTTTATTTCTTCAACAACTTGCAGTTGTCTGTTTTACCGGTTAAAAGCTCTTTTCATAAATCCTCAGTTCTCTGGATGTTTGAAAGCTTCGAGAGACGAAGAATTCGAAATGTCTCATTGCTAGACACCATTTTGACGCACTTCTGTAGGCAAATGGTTAAATACTTGGATTTCGGAATCGTAAAACTAGGGCTAAGGGGCGAGCTGAGAGTGTTGTAGGTTTTGAAGTTAAATGCCATGTGTAAAGATGTATTAGAGTGTATAGCAAGGACATGCTTTATAATTTTATTGTCAGCCACGGAATTGGGATCTTTGCTGTTCCGGGTCATTGAACATAGTCTAATTGACCGATGGCTCAGTCTGCTCCTGCTAAAGTTCAAACCCCCTTTGAACACTTCCAGCTTCCAAGGGGTGATAAGACTCGTAAGCAACGGAGGACAATTTATAATTTAAGCAAACAACAAATTGGATTCTAAAACCCAATTCATGCAAATTCTGAGTCCTGGGGGACAATGAGAATTGGACACAGATTTCCGAAAGAAAAAAACCAATAGCCAAATGGCTAAAATGCTGAGTCAATTGATTGCAATTCGTGTCAAATCCCAGCTTTATGCTTGTGCCGTAACTAGTGTAAACGTCACCCGGGGCGATCCAATCAAATGTCACCCCCAATTACACCCCTATCCCTCTATGCCGAATGCAACACTTCTTAAATAGATCTGGAACTCCATAAAACCCGATTAATAAATTAGTGGCCCCACACTTTCTACCATACACTTAATGCTCTTGTTGTAGGTGAGTCAACAGAGCTTTTGATTACCATATCTTAAATTAAGAAAAAAAATTAACAAAACCTGATAAAACTCGGTTTTTCTTCGGGCTAAAACCATCTCATGAAACCATGAAATTCCATAATAATATATAATAAATAAATCTTGATTATTGACTATTTTTGCATCTTAGCCTGGCTGAAAAATTTTTGATGGGGGAGCATTCATTGTGTAATGTGTGTGTCACTCTCCTCGCAACGACATTGGAAGAAACCAATTAACCATTGTTGATAAATTTAATTTGTTTTAATTATACCCAACTTTAAATAATGCTTTTTTAACTATTTAAAGGAATAACAATGATACACTTTACATAGGTTCCATTAATGTGGGAAATGTAAAGAATGAGGGCAAAATCGCCGAAATGGGTTTAATTCGAAAAACCCAATTTAGATTGAGATAGAGTAAAGACACTCAGTATGCGTCGTCTCAGTATTCACGCTAAAGACTAACCCCATGATAACAGCAAATAATAGAAAACAAAACAAATATCTCAGTCTTTTAAACATTATTCTAAGTTTACATATTTCTTATATATTGCATGCATATGCGTAGAAAAAATAGGAAACACAACCATTTTTGCTATTCTTTTCCTATATGCCAAAAAATGATAATAAGTAATAATTTTTGTCATGCAAAGAAGACCTTCGTGCAATGAATGCGAACTAACCCTCCTGCAGTAAGCAACAAAAAAAAGCTACTTCAAGAGTGGAAAATAAATACAAATTTACCAAGATAACTATCTCTCTAGACTCAAAATAGACCAATGTTTCAACTTCCTAAATAGAAAAATTACGAAAACTATCGAGGATTGCCGAGTAACTCCTGCTGATTGCCCGGTTTTGTTGAAAAAGATTGGACTGGTTGGAGACGAAAACTAGGTCAATTCATTATGTAGCGTTGGTTGCTCAAATGTCATTGAATTTTAACGATCTTTTCATTTTTGGTGAATGGCTGAGTTAGTCATTTCTATTTAATTCCTTCTTCCCTTTCTTTTTCTTTCTTTCTTCCCTGCTGATTTCAGTTTCCCAGCATTCAACAGCAACTCGGTCTGTATGAAAACGAGGCTCGCAGCTTCTCGGCTTTTTCCGGCAGCTGTTTGTGTCTTAACCCAGAATGCCATGCCGCGCATGCGCCTCATATTTAGTTCCGGTCTGACATTTTTGTTATATTCGCCGCTTATTTTGTAAATAAGTTATTATTCTTGTATTTGAAGTTTTAAGAAACATTTCCTAATTAATAATAAAAAGAAAAACAGTTTTCACTGGTATTATTTATTAATTTGTAGATATTTAATGAATGGCGACTTCTTCTTCGATTGGATACAATATAAATCCATTGGCACTTGTTTAAGATGGTCAAAAAATGTAAAATATTTGTCAAAGTTTCAGAAGAATTCAAAGAACAGGAAGTAAGTTCATTTGTTTTTTCTAAAACTGATTATTTTTGCTTCTTTCGACTTATTTTATTATTATGTTGTTTATCAGCAAATAGTTTGTGTTACTGTTCGTGAACTTTTTAGATAAGGTATTGTTACTGTTATGTCGGACTTTTATTCTCATCTTTATCATTTACACAACATTTCTTTATCTGAATTTCTGAGATGAGGCGTAATATTTGCTTTTTTCTTTCTTTTATACATTTATTCTCATCTTTTATATTAAAACACATTTTATTCTATTTGTATCAGTTTTTTTTCTTTACGTCTTGCTTGATCAACATTTAAATAATTCAGACTTTTGTATTTTTATATTTGTTTTAAAGATATGGCTTCATTATTATTAAAGCTTACATTATTTAAACTTTTATCTTCATCTTTATTGTTAAATACACAAAATTTTATGAAAGTTTTCATAGACAATCAACTGGTGAATACAGGTTCAATCCTAACTCTAAGTAGTAGCCCAAAATAACTTGGATTTAGTTATTAACTTATGGTTTAAACTAAGCTGAATAAAAACAATGAACTTTTATTGATTGAATAAATTGTTCAATTTGTGATTTTATGACAACAGACAGCGTTTGACATAAGATTCCTAGACACAAAAGAGAAGGTAGAGGGCTGTCAAATTGGGACACTGGATCAGCAACTGAACTTCAGAATCGTTGTACGCAAATTCAAATATAGAGACCCTTGGGAAAAGTATGAATGCCCTCATTCCCTCTAGCTATGGCATAATGTGTTATTCAAAAAAAAAGTGTTGACAAAAAATAAAGGTTACTAAAAATGGGTATTCTCTGCATAAAATGACCTAAAAAGGTTGATATCATATTTACTTGGTGAGCACCAATCCAAGTTTGGCACATGGCCATTTTTACGTGCTTCTACCCGGGCTATTTGCATTCTGTGTTACCCTTCACCTAGATGAGCTGCTCTCCTGAGTTAACGAGCCCCATTTGCCCGAGGCTGCTAAAGTGAAATTAATGGTTTTGACTGGGATTTTGAAATCATGTAATACGATTCCAGAGCCCGAGCTTTTACCAATGCTCCACCATCGCTGCCTGAAAAGGTTGATATGCCATAAAAGACAAACAAGAAGACAAAAATATAGTGGATGAATTCAAACAAATAAAGAAAATTTGTATCTTTTAGTAATGAGAATAAAAGTCTGATCTAAAAGAGATTTCCTCTTTGAAATTTGGACAAATGAAAAACCTTGCATAAAGGCAGAGATTATTGATCTAGTCTGACCATACGATTCTAGCAAAGTAGCAACAACCTTCATTTCTACAAATCTTCTTTTGCTACAATCATTCTTCACAATTTTGCTTGTGGTTTTCTTTGCTGTCCAAACCAGAGAAAAGGCATTATGGGTAATCTAAATTAATTCTCTGCACCAACACTCATAATCTCTTACAAGTATTGATTCCCAACTAGCTTACTGTAATATTACTTATGACTAATATTATATCAAGGGAATATAATATTATATCAATAGAATATTAATATCAAATTTTATATTGAACATAATTTGTTTTACTTTCAACTTTGTTTCGTTGGTTTTTTCATTAGTTTTTTTAGGTCACTCAATGCCAATAACAATCATTAAACATTTTTTAACCCAAACAATTTCTTAAATAACATATTTTGCACTATTTAATGCATACATTGAGGGAATTGTAGAGATTCATACCTTTCCCTTGGGCATTAATTGTAAACGGATAGACTGAGATTCAAACTAGTGTATAACAATTCCAAAGTCCAACTGCCTCAAGTGGGCATCTTCTCCTCTATTGTAATCATTATTATAAGCATCATGGTTTTTAGTTGAAGTGGTACATAGTTATTAAAACCTGATTTATTTACTCATATCCAAAAGAAAGGCTGTTGCCCTTAAATTTTTTACTTTTAGTCTTGTTTCATTTTGTAGATGATTATTTCCAACATGATTATTATAAAGTTGAAGCCCAGATAGACATGCTGGTTTACCCATTTGGTGAGAATTGAAAGCCAGTATTTCCCTCGATTCTCTCTATAAAGGGTTCACTCTTAGGAAATATCCTTTACCAATGCTTGTGGTATTGTGCACATAGTTTTATTTTTGCTTATATTTTTTCGACTCCAATCTTCATGTGAATTTTACCCATTTATTGTGACCAGATAAAGTTTGCTCAGTGGTCATTGACTTTCTAGAGCAAATATAACAAGAAGGCATAAACCAAAACTAGAAGAATTCAAGACACTGTCTTTAAATTCTAAATTATGTTGTCCCCCCACCATTTGGGATTGTCCCATTATACCAAAATAGGGGTTGCAATATTTTTAGTCTAAGGACGAACATTAGGCATATAACCAGCAGCCTAGACCTACTCTATGAGAGCTATCCCAGATGTCCACAAGGTGACTTATCATGGACTTACTAACCCTTTCTGTACCACTAACCCTTAACTTGATATAAATGTTTTTATTTTCACCAAGTAGTTGTGTTTCTAGTTTCATTATCTTCGACACCATAACAAAACTCTTACCATCTTTGAACTCAGCGATCTCATGTGAGATTAAAGGCTCCCTGCATTTTTAACTTTATTACACTCAGTAAGTGTTGGCCAGCTTTCTCTGGAGCCAAGGATAATTTTTTTTTTAATTTTATGTAAATTTCATTCCATGCCAATATAATGGAGAGCCTCTTATATACTTACTTTTTCACATCATTTAGCTATACAATGTCAACATGAACATCTGGTACCATTCTCGTATCAGGAGTAACAAAAAGTCTCTTCAAGAGTTCTGTCTTTGACCCTATTTTACTTAGGAACTGTATAGTCACTTCTCTCCTCAGGTCTGCTTTAGAGTCTGTGTATTTTCATTGTTATCTTCTATATGCCTAATTTTTTTTCATTTAGATCTAAATTTTAGATCTTCAGTTTTCAAAAGAGAATAACAACAAAACTAAAAATTTAATAAAGCTCAGCAATATCATCATACCAAGCAGAGGCATGTATGCAGCACTGAGTCTATGCCTTGATAGGGTCAAGTCATGATGGCAACACCAGGACCATCAGATCACCAAAGTTGAGCAATGTCAAACATGGTCAGTATTTATATAGGTGACCATTCAGGAATAACCAGGTACTGTTGTTGTGCCACAATGTGGGAATACCTTGAGATAGTGTCTGGGGCACAGTTAGACCACTAGAAAGGAATGCCTTGGGGGCAGATGGCAAGGAATGGTCTTGACAAAAAAAGAACCTGGCACTCAAGTGATGTGGTCTAAGTGAGTGTGTGCGGCCGGCACGCAGCCACAACTACCCAAAATTATATCTACTAGTTGCACTCTCAGACATTTACCCAATACCTGGACACAAGTGGGAGCCTGCAAATATTGAATGCCCTTAATTTTTAATAAGTTCATTATTGAATAATGGTATTCTAAGCCAGTTCAATTTGGAATATTTGGAGCTTTTGAACTTTATAATTCCGTAATTTATGTACGGACACCAACTACTATGACGAATTTTTATAACTCTGGTTGGTGTACTTTTTTAACCATGAAAACTTTAAAATGCCATTCCATTGGCCAAGTTTAGGGTTTCGTGCCAAACTTAGTTCAAAGACTCTTTTCCCTTTTCATAAAGAAAGGCAGAAAACGAGTGGCAAGTTGAATACATTTTTTTTTTAAATCAAATAACCTTATCGCATGAAATCTTTTTTTAGAGGGGGGTAGAATTTAGGTCTCGTTTAAAATTGTGGTTTTTGTGGGATGATGTTCGATGATGTTTAATATCAGTCTATTTCAGAAAAAAAATAGTCGTTGTTTATCAAATTAATAATATTTCTTTCAAATAGTTTAACAAGTGAAATTTATTGAAACTTTTATTTGAAATTTAAGTTTCATTTAATAAATTTACTTGATGAACTGAAGTAAAAGGAAAACGACACAAACAGCCAATGAGGGACAGCCCTACAGCCAGCAAACACCTTTGTCTCAGGCTAAAGGAAGTTTCAGGCTTATAGCCTTGTTTCCTGTTGTTATCTAAGTTTAAAAATTTTCTTATTTGGTGTTTTTTTTTTTCTTTTGGGACTTTAACGACGAGCCTTTTATTATTATTTAATAACAATCCATATTGCTTTTTACTAATCGTCCGCTTTTCTCTTCCTTCCTTCACTATTTTTTTTATCTTTCTTTCTCGCTGATTCGTTGATCAAATCGAGGTTAGTTATGTTTTGCGCATGCGTGCATAAGAAATTAGCCCCGGCGGAAACGGAAAACAAAATTGAGTTTTATTTATTTCTTTAATTTTTTTTTTATTTCGAGACAAAAATTTGTTTTTCTTGTTTTGTTTTTAATTTGGATTTTGTTTTTGTTTTGTTTTGTTTTGTTTATTTAAGAAATGTTTTTTCTTTCGTGATTTTATGAATGAACACAAACTGTTGTTTTGCTTTAGGTTTTTTTTTATGAATGAATGACCACGTGATCACACAGAAGTTTCAGACCGAAATCTTTTTTCTTTCCTTGATTATCAAAGTAAGTTTTATTGTTTGTATTTCTTCTTAAAATTTATTTTTTATTACGAAATTACCCTTTTTTTTCTTATTCTGTGTTTTTCGTGATTAAAGCCGATTTCTTTGCAAAAACAGTAAAGGTTTTTTTGGTACCATTTAAATTTTCTTTCCAGTGAATTTTTTTCGGTTTTTAATATTTTAAATTTAAACCAAGCATAAATAAATTTTTTTAACTCATTCATTAAAATTATTTTGGATTTATTTGTAAACAACGTTCTTGCTATTAGGTTGTTTAAAAAAAAGGGGAACGGAATTTGATTTTCGTTTCGGTTTTATTTTTTATGCGAATAACGAAAAACGAAAGAATAAAAATTAAAATCAACCAACGTAATTTTGTCCCCTTTTTAGGATTAGGGTTTAGGGATAGAGTTTAGGGTTTGAATTGGTTTAAGATCCTTTTTTCCGATTTTGTAACCAATTTCTCTTGCGCTTTCGTTTTGCATATTTAAACATAAAAAAGAAAACGGAACGAAAATCAAATGTCCGTTCCATCTTTTAAAACAATCCAAAAATGAGACCGTTTCCCATAAATTTTGACCACTACTTTTATTGTAAAATATTGAAAATTATTTTTAATGTCATTAATAAATAAAATTAAGAAAAAAAAAACACTGACTTGTGGGACAGTGAATGATTATTTTTTCTTAGTCAAAAAGTCAGAAGAAGGGAAGCTTTGCTATCATCCATTATTCTTTAGAGAAACTGATTTTAAAGGAAAGACATCTGGAATGAATGAAGGAATTTACCAAAGGATTTTTATTTTGGTACCTGGTATATTGAAATCATTTTTTCTGATTCAAAGTTAGGCAGTTTGCTGCCTTCATTTCCATTTAGTGCACAACACAGTAGGATTGGTATATTTTTATCCAGTAGTATGATACTTACTGGTGCAGTCAGTGATGCCTGGATGCCTACTATTATTTGTTGTAGAGTTGTGATGCCCATTAAAGTACAGATAAATACTGAGTATTCCTTTGGGACTTTGGGTGTTTTAAAAAATGGAATGTGAATATTGAATTTTGTTCCACCAAGGGGAATTAATCCATGAGCGAAAAAAGATTTTTAGGTGGAGATTGACAAATTCTTTAGTTATCAGAGTTGATTTTAGGAAAAAAGGCCACCAGTAAATAGACCACCAGAAAGAAGGCCATATTTTGCTTAGTAGGAAAAAAGACCCCAGAAAACGACCAGATTAAAAAAAGACCTGGCCAAAAATAGTCAGATTTCGCTTATTAGGGAAATAAGGTAATTTTTTTTTTTTTGGGGGGGGGGGGAAGGTGCCTAAAGGCTTTTGTTAACATATCACTCTCAATATTTTTGGGGGGATAAAGCTCCCTTCTGATTTAAAACGATTGAAGAATAAATTTTAAATTTAAGGGTTTAAGCTTTTGTTAACATACCTTCAATATTTGGTGGGGGAGGTATTTTTAAAAATAGGGTATTTTTAAAATAGGGAAAGAATATTTATTTAGATTCTCTTAGTTTTGGTTTATGGTTTGGTTTACAGTCGTGAAATTGTTAAATGACCCCAGTCTCAGTCATTTTTGTTGTTGTATCTCAAAATTTCGATTTTTTGTAAAATTTACTCAAAACAACAAAATTTTGTAATTAATACAATGTTTATTTTATCCATAAGAGGGGCAAAATGTGAAATACAAATAAAAAAGAAAATTTGATTGCAAATTTAATAGAAGAACCAAAAAACCTATCACTGAGTAGCAAAAAAATGTCTATTTTTCGGTTACTCAAGTACCAGGAACAGTACAAAAACATGTCAGACAAAAATATTACTCTATGAATTATTTTAGTTTTTAATATCAAAATTCTTTTGTATAATTAATAAAAAATAAATTATTGAAAACATAAAAATACAAAAATAAAATAACGCAAAAAAAAAATGTCATTAAAGTCAAATAAATTATTAATAAATAGAAATAAAACTGCATAACACAACACCAGTGCCTAGAGTGCAACCAGCAGCAATGCCGCAGAGGAACAATTGCTAAGATGCATTAAATCTATTGCAATGAAAAGCGCCTACCATTAAATGAATCACCAACAATTCTTTATAGTGAAGTGAAGTGATTGGTCGGCTAACATGCTCATCATTTCTCAGCTAAAATCACTAGTAATGCTCTGCATCTTTGAATTGCAGTTGTAGTAACCAACATTACACAAGATCATTCTACAAGGACAGGATTAAGTCTCAAATCATTGCTGTATTATGTGACACTTCCCATAGGAATAAAATTTTGGCAGAGAACACTTCCCTGCCAATTCTAGATAACTTAACGAGCATCAAACATCTTTCATCCAACAGAGACCAGAAATTTACCCAATTCAAATCTGTGTCATCAAAAAAAGTTTCCATTTGTTATTTAAGACCATAAAGTAATTATTGTGGTCGAGTGTGGTGTTGTATACAGTGTAGATTTAAGAAACAAGATGGCAGTATTATGGTTAACAAATATATTAACAAAAGGTACATAAATGGTGGCATATGGCCTGGCAGCATAGCGGTTCCTGGCTCTCTGTCTCTCTTTCTCTCTCTCTCTCTCTCTCTCTGGGTGATGAGTGAGATCACATTTAAAGTAATTAGAAGAGTTTATTCTGAGGTGTGTTTCCCCCACAATAGTAATGATGACAAATGCAAGGGTTGTGAACTGAAGCCCTACTTGGGGCAAATCAAGCTTTGAATGCAACAAAGAGAACTACTTCTCAAGAACATAGCATCATTAAATGCCATAATGAGCCCAAAGACAACTAGTGTGAAAATTCTTCATTCTTATCAACTACGACTATATGGAAGCCTGAATGACTAAAAGAGGAGAGTATTCCAAATGGTGTATGGACCAATAAACAGTTCACATCCCATTGTTTTACCCCATTATTCAATATTACACTTGTGAAAAACCCGCCAGTATTTTTAGTGATTAACACATACAGTATGAAACACCGATCCACCCATTTGACTGCCATGGTAGACACAGGAACTCAATTACGTATTAAGCAATCCCACAAAGTAAGCACCTGTTTATATTGCAAATGGCTCTAAAATTAAGGATTATCGACAAATTTTCAGCGCAACTGTCGAGTGACAGACCAAAAACCAACTAACAAATGCCTATAGAGATAGCCGTATTCACTTTTACCAGCCTAGTTTCCATTCTACAAACTAATCCCTCTGCTCTGTCACTAGAAAGAAGCTGTCAAATCTCAGCTAGATTCTAATGATATAGCACTGCACACCATTAAACCAATGCCGGTAGAGACACTAATGACATGAGGTTCCAGAATGATTT
Organism: Idiosepius hallami; assembly: GCA_034780655.1. Lineage (NCBI taxonomy): Eukaryota > Metazoa > Mollusca > Cephalopoda > Idiosepiidae > Idiosepius > Idiosepius hallami. The sequence goes on along the minus strand of JAUZSX010320993.1, from coordinate 10,959 downwards.
CAATTCCCAAAAAAGTTGGCAGCCCATGTAGAATGGTTGACCTTCAGAATTTCAGCAACAAGACAAATGAAACACCACACACCCTCTTTATTTAACCTTGTCAACACAATAGCACCAAGAAAAAAAAATTATTGATGTCTGAAATGAGGAACACAGTGTTTCCTTCCCTGCAAAATATGCCACTCCTTTCATAACTGAATGGGGAAAATACTTGTATTTGTGAGCCCCCCCTGCCCCTCTTAAGGTTTCTAAGCATCCCATGATGGCTACACAAAAAGATGCATTCTTAGTCAGGTGCAGGCATCTATTTATTATCTAGCCAAAGTGAGCAGCAACAACAAACATGTCTTTCTCTTGTGTGGTACCAAATTACAATAAAAACTCTAAAAATGGACTGAAACTTCATTGTTTTCCATTTCCAAAAAAAAACATTTATTTTTAAAAATGGGTATATGCCATTAGACTTTACCCCAAGTCAATTTAGTAGAATGAATAATTAAAGTAATTAAAATCTTTTTCTTGGTTAAATTAAACATTTGAAAATTTAAGCAGTTTTTATTGAAATGTTTTAAAGAATTAGACAAATGAACAACAAATATTTCTTTTATAACTGTGTTTATCTACTAACACATCCGACACAGTCGCTCGTCAAAAATGCTTATATTTTCTAATTAATCATTGTTTTTCCTTATTTTAATTAAAATTAATAAAAGCAGTATAAATCAAAACGTGTCTTTTTTTTTGTTGTTATTTTTTTTTAAATGTCAAAATTTTTATTAAAAACCACCCTTTGATTATCAATGTAATGGATATACAGTGACATCATATTTCATCAAACAGGCATTCTAGTATTAAATCTCTGAGGTCTAGGTTGGCTGCTTTTAGTAAATAGGAATGTGTTAAGTATGTATGACCAATGTTTAATCTTATGTGGCATTATTTTTTAGTCAAAATAATTTTTTTTTTACTAGTTCTCAATGGCTTTGTGAGTCTTATACAATTTTCTTTCAAAGATTGTATTTCATCAGGGATTGGTTATTGTTTTTTTAACTTCATTTCAATCATTTATATATATGTATATATATATATATATATAGAGAGATAGATATTATCAAAAAGTAATATTTCCAACCAAATGTTGGATGGTTAAAACAATAAGGAATGACAAGAAGACATGGAAACAGTGAAATGAGTATTAAACAGAAATACAGAAAACGTTTGTTCGATGAGTGGAAACTTTGCTCAAGCTAAAGGACAAAGAAATGTTACAACTAATTATCTATGTTGGAACCACTCTGATGGGAGGAAATGACGTAAGGAACAGTTAATTACCTGAACACTTTAAGATGACATCCCAACAAATACTAACATTTGCCTAAATTTTTCATGTTGGTCCATATTACACAACATGCATCTACAGATTAATCAAACACAAATGTGCAAAACAAAATTTTTAGTCTCAAGTGTTTTCACAAAATTCAACCTTTTAAGATTAGAAAAACCTTTGCTAATTGATTTTTAACTCTTATATTTCAATTTTTCTCATTGCCGCCCCCCCTCAAATACATTAATGAAATTTATCATTTATGTTAATCTGTTTTTTAAGTCATGACTTTTATTATTATAGTATTGGGATTTTGACACAATAAATATTTTTATTTAATTATATATAGTGTATCATAAAAGTGAATGAGTACACTCCTGACATTTATATACAAGTATATCTCTTCATTAGTCAAAACTTGCAAAATGAAACTTTTTCACAATGAAAAATACTCTATCTACAACATATATAACAAATTTATTTTCCACTCAATATATAGGTATTAAAGCTAAATCCCTTGCAACAAATGGCAAGTACACCCCGAAGAAACTACACTACTAAATGCCCAAATTGAGAACTTTTCATTTTTCCTATAAAATGTCATTAATTCATTATGCCCTTGTGTTCATAAGAACCAAGTGTATTCAAATTTGTAGTGTTGCTCTCACACTCTCTCCTGATCACTGAAAGGCTGGAACATGGCACCAACAACGCTAAGAAGTCTTTGAGGATCTTAAAAGACATATTGTTACACTACATGAAGTTGTTCAAGGCTATGTTTTGTGAGGAAAATAAATTAAGGATACTTTTTATTGTGTCAAAGTGTCATTTTGTCAGTGTTTTCCTATAAAAAGATATACTTCAATTTCTGAAGAAATGAGAGAGGTGTAATTACTTATGTGATACACTCTATATTCATATTTAAAATCATTAAAACTTGTACAATTATTTGAAGTTATAAATATCAATTCAAAAAATAATGTTTGTTTGATTTATTTTCTTTTATGAATTAATTTATTGTGTAGACTTTTTTGTACTAATCTATCATAGTTGTTCTTTTTACCAAATTTTGGCCATATTCTCTTGTCTTTGTCAATTGATTAACCACAACCCCAGATGGGAACTCTGAGTCAAGAAACCATAGTCTTCTGTTGCATCACATTTTGACCAACTAAACCTTTAACTGGTTTAGATAAACATTGAAATTGCTTATATGTATGGAAGGCAGTGGTTGCTGCATATATGGTTACAAGACTCAAAGTTTCTATCCAGGGTATGCCATTAATCCCCTAATGAAGACCAGAGGATAACTTGGTGAAAACGTGATGAATAAAAAAAACAACTATGATAGACATGGACTAAATCCATACATAAGATAAAAAGCCTCATCTGAAAAAATTATTAAATAAATAGAATTGTTTTCATTTTCTTGTTTTTTAGATAAATTTCTGAATTGGTGATGATGAATTCAAATGTGAAAGCCATGACAGCTGCTGCCTTAGAGAAGGGGGATCCATCTCAATTATGCACCAAGAACATTGATGGTCATATGTTCTTAAGGCTTGCTTCTGAATTAGAATCAATTAACCTTGATGATGATGACGATGATAGTTCTTCATCTGATAGTAGTTCATCCTTTTTGAATTCTGATGCGGAAACCTCCGATTTTGAAACCGATTCATTCTATTCTGATAATGATACAGACTCCCCCGATTCAAGTGAAGAAATCACTGTTTCTTTGCTTGATGAAAATGGCAAGGAATTTCAAAAGGTTTCTTATAAAGATAACCTTTATCGACCTTCACCAAAATCAGTTCCGGATATTTTAAAGAATCTACCCGCTACACCTGAATTGATTTCAGAACAACTAAGCTACTTTTCTTCTCAGGTTTTACCAAACACATCCTCAAAATCAACTGATGAGACCCACTTAAAGAGTTCACCTGTTGTCAGTTCCAATTCAACTATTCCTCCTTCAACATATAACACATACATAATAAAAACAACTTTGCCTCTAACAGCACAAGAACTGAAATCAATTATATGTTCTTCAGGATCTTTGCCTGCAAGTACCTTAGCCAAAGGCACAACAATAACTACTAGTAATAAATTTACCAAACCCAACTTATTAGTTCGTTCGTCCCAAAATAAACAATCCATTTCCTCATCAATCTCAAATATCAGTCTACTTTCCCCAAAACCAGTAACAACCACAACTAACATCATTACTGCCCCTATTTCATCTGTAAACAAAATATCATTCCTTGATAAATCTTTAATTTCAGCTTCTTCTTCATCATTTAATACCAACAGTCTTATTACTAAACCTACATGTAAAACTGATCAGCTCACCAAAGCTCTGCCTGTACCAATCAGTTCTACTCCTAACAATCAACTTGGCCAATCTTTTCCTCAAGCTCCAGCAAAGGTAATTAAACCCATCAACCCTGTGATTGATACTGGTCAGCTTGTTCCTAAGGTCCAAATTAATAATACAGTCTTTTCTAATGCACTTAAAACTTCTCAAGCATTGACATCAAATCTACAATCAAAATCTCCTCCGACTAGCCAATTGGTCAATGTTTCAATGTCTAACAATCCAAACAGTTTACAAATGACTCCTTGTTTAATAATCTCTGACTCTGGTTCTGCGACTTCGTCCACTCAATCTCTTATTAAAAAACCAATTGTGCATACAGGTTTTGTACCGCAAAGCCTTTTGGCAAATGCTAAGTCAGACCTGAATCAAACTGGTCTTATGAATAGCATCATTTCTCCATCAGTTTGCTTAGCAAGTTCAACTTCACAAGTGTCACCAACAACCCAAACCATTACTACTATGGTTCAAAACACTTTACAATCAGCCACAACTGTCACTTCATCAGTGAATAAACCTTTAATTAGTATTAAAGCTGTTGATTCTGTGTTGAATCCAAGTACCACCAAAGTTTCTCCCGTCATATCTACTCTACCATCATCAGCATCATCATCATCATTGACAGCAACAATAAAAACTAATTCTAATCCTAATACTTTATTGCCAGCCCTTAAATCCAACCCTTCTTTTGGTCCTTATTGTTTAAAAATTGTCCAAAAGTCAGGTACTTCAAATGAATGTGTTTACACTCTGCAACCTATAGATTCAAATTGTCCAGTGCCACAGAACAAGAACTTTCTTACAAAACCTTCATCTAATCCTTCAAATCCACTTCCAGTGAATAATGAAAAAGATAAACAGAGTGAAATACAGGAATTATCTGTAAGCAGTTCTTTACTTGCTACTTCTGGTGAAAATTCACTCATAACTTCTGATGAATGCATTAAAAACAATGTTAAATCCATATCATTACTAACACCTGTTCATGCTAAAAGTATTTTTTACCCTAAAGACTCATTATTAAGGAATAACTGTTCATCTGAAAATTTGCATTCAGATCTTGAATCTAAAACTTCTCTAGATAATTGTGCCACAACTAACAATGAGTTTTCTTCGGCTTCTGATGTCGACCTGTTTCCTTCAATCTCAAAAAATTCTATCGCAAGTGTTTCAGCTGCAAATGGCTCAATGCTGGGTCAAGGAGTTGAAAAACCCAAAGACCCAGTCATCGTTTTAACAAAACCTTTAGTACCAGATCCATCCAGTGTTAAACCAGAAATAGTCTCTTCTACTTCGTCAAATATAACTTCGAATTCTTCTTCCTTTGAATTTGAGTTTACAATAAAATCTGAACCTGAGGAGATCAACAAGAAGGATGAATCTGTACAATTCTTAAAGCTTGGTAGTTTTATAAATGAACCAAATATTAAAAAAGAAATCGAAGACGATAGCTATGAAACTAATAATAACAGCACTGAACAGAAACCAGAGGATTCTGTAAAGTTAGACAATAAAAGCATTGAAAAGTCAATTGAAAATTCACCGAATGGTGAAACTATCCTCAAGTCAATCAAAACTGAACCAATCTCTGAGTGTTCCAATAGTTTAAAAGCACCAGACATCAGCTGCAATAGCAAGGAGCCAAATATTGATAGATTAAATCAAACAGCTTCAGTGATAAATTTGAATACTACAGGGAATAATTCCAGTTTGATGTCAGTACCAACCACATTTGTTAATGGTCGACAGATCTCACTACCAACTCAGTCCCTTTTATCTTCTAGTAAGTTTGTTAATTTGTCAGATCTCGCATCCACCTCCGGAACAAAATTTGTTACTCTTGTTAACAAACCTATCACATCTTCCCAAGTTTCAACATTGAAAAGTCCAACAAGTTCTCAAGTTGTCACATTACCAAATCAAGTACAAACTGGGGCGCAATTACCAAAACTGCCCAGCCAAATATCCACCAGTGCACCACTTGCACCATCGACTAATACACATCCTAAAACAACTATTTCCTCAACAACTACTACTTCTACTACTAAATCAACCCAAGCTTTTTCTAAGTCACCACTTGTAGCATTGGCTCCTAAAATTAATCCTCAAATTATTTCATTAGCAACTCAAACATCATTAGGTTTACAATATTTCAAATTAACTTCTAAAACTCCAAATTCTATCCATTATATCCCAATGGCCAATAATCTTTCAACTGCTACACCTACACAGCTTTTACCCTTGACTTCCACGCCTTCATCAGCGACACATTTTCTCCCATTGACAACATTAACAACTCCATCTGCCACTCAACTTGTTACATTGCCAAGTCAAACTCCATCTACTACTCAACTTCATTTATTAACAAGTCAAACTTCACCTGGTACTCAACTTGTTTCATTAAAAAGTCAAACTCAACCTGGCACTCAACTTCTTTCATTACCAAGTCAAACTCCAACAATTACTCAACTGGTTTCATTGCCGAGTCAAACTCCAGAAGTCACTAAACTTGTTTCATTAACTAATCAATCTCTAAATTGCACTCAACCTGTTTCATTGCCTAATAGAACTGCTACTGGTACTCAGCTTTTACCACTATGTAACCAAAGCGTAACAGGTAACCATATTTTAAAAATAACTCCTAAAATTCCAGGTGGTGCTCAATATATCCAATTAGCTAATCAAGTTCCAACATGTACGCAACTTAGTACATTAACTAGTTCCCCAACTACACATATAAAAATCTGTTCAGCCACGACCCAAGCCCAATCTGGAACACAAATTGTAGCATTAACTACTAAACCTTCAACAGAAACAAAATTTGTCAAATTAACAAAAACAGTTTCCCCAAGTGAGCCACAAATTGTTAAACTCACAAATGTAAATTCTGCTCCACCACATTATGTCAAGATTTATAATAAAGGCTCATCTAAACCGCTTACACCATTAACTAATTCAATTTCATCAAATTCTTCTGTTGCTTCATTGAGCACCCAAGTTCCAACTTGTAAGCCACAATTTGTTAATGTATCAAGCCAAACACCCCCTGTTGTCACAATTAATCAAGTCAAAACTGGAACACAAATAATGACATTAAATAATCCAAAATCTGCTGACTCTAATTTGGTTCCATTGATCAATCAAGAATCAACAAATAAGCAATTTGTTGCATTAACCAATCAGAACTTGTCATCAGGTTCACAATTAGTTAATATACCAGATGCAACAGTGCCTGGAAGCCAACTTGTTGGAATACCAACTCTATTAAATCCTAAATTAAAGTTAATTTCACAAAGCGTCTCAAGTCCTCCACTCATGAAATTAACGCCAAGCAACAATGCATCATCAACAATTAAATTAGTGCCAATTACAAAACCTCCAGTTTTACAACTCAGTAATCTTATAAAAACTATACCTGAAGATAATGCTGCATCAAAAGCCAGTAACAGTAAGGAACTGATTTTAAATATCAAAGGGAACTCATCAAGTTCAGGCAACTCACTTTCAAACAATGTCTTAAATAAACTTCAAAATAATGAATCCAGTGCAGTCGTGGTTCATCGTAAAACTGCATCTGATACACCTGTTACCACCACAACAATTGTGTGTTCCAGAAATAAAGCTGTGCCAATGCAAAGCTTGTTGCCACCCAAAATTACATTGCAGCGCCACTCTCCTAAGAACATTGAACCAGCATCAACATTGCCTCCCAAATCTTCTCACCTAAAGACTGAAACCAAAACCAATACAGACTGCGCGGAAGACTCTCCAATGCAATTGAAGATCGACTCAATATTTTCATTGCAAGGCTCTGATAAGAGCTCTGATTATTGGAACGCATCGCCATTGGCACCAGCTGAGAATTTATCAAGCAAGTCAGTAAGTATTCAGGCTGAGATAAAGCCTGTTCAAAAATCAGAGAAAGTCTCTTCAAAGTTTATTCAAGTTGTGATGCCTAAACCTGAAGTTGAACTAGAAAAGAAAATAATATCAAAGACCAAGTCGACAAGGGAAAATATTTTTGATTCTTTGGCCTCAGTTAAACCAATTGTCTATGCCCGATTAAATAAACCAAAAGCTGCACCGAAACCAGTCCCAATTTTACCAAAGACATCATCATCTCAAAGTCGTTTCAAACAAACTATCAAAATGATTTCCATGAGACAAAAAGCCCATAAAGCTAAGTCTTATCCTATTCATGGCAGAATTCATGTGGACAAGATTAAAAAAAAGAAATATCAATTTCTTCAGCCTCGTGTCTCACTGTCACAATTATTCCTTCCCGCTAGAATGAAATCTGTTAACGTATTAAAGTTACCATTGGAAACAATCAAGTCATTAAGATGTAATTTTGATTGTATAAACAAATTAAGGGTGCCTTATTTGTCTTATTCACTATTTAATGATAAAACTTCACCCAATCGGCATATTTTGGTCATGAGGGTTGATGGTGAAAGTATAGTAAAACCATTTTCACCTGGTATTGGAAATAAACCCTATTATTTACTTAAAGATGATAGCAATGTACCGCTTTCTCTATCTTCTGCAGAATCCCTGGCTTTGTTGCGCAAGCAAGGGAGACAACCAAATTCAACCAATAATTCTCCCTTGAATGTTGGCTTAAACGAACAGAGTCGAAACCGAAATGAACTTGGATCAAATAAAGATGACGCTCTAAATTGTTTGCAGTTGGCATGTGGAATTATTCAGGACAATACCCTGAAACGCAAATCGTCTTTAGCTGATGATGGGAAAGATAGGCAAGATTCTGATTGGTCATTGGATTTAGAAATGCCTTTTAGGTTAAAAAAGAAAAAAAAAGATGATGAATCTTAGCTTTCATCAAATTAACTTTAATGTAAATAATGAAGAATAAAAGATTTCATTTTCATAAATTTGCTTTTATTTTTAATCATTATATGGTAGGGATCTCTAAATACTCTTGAACTCACTAGCAACTAAAGGGCACTAAAAACAACATGATCATCATTTAAGATTTAATCAAGTGATTATTCTAGCAAGTAACACAAATTAACCTTAACACTTTTATTTCAGAACTTTATTCAATTTTACTTTTTATTATAGAAAATAAAAAGGAAATGTAATATAGTAACTCTCTGCTCAGCAATATTTTATGCACAGAAGTCAACGCACTTTTGCAGTTATAAGTGTATTTAAGTTTGTTTTTTGTAAAACAAAACACCATTCTAAAACTTAAACTCTATTTTCTTTTCAGATAGATTTAAATTAGTGAAACATTTACTGCCTATCGAAATACAGTTATTAAACTTACAAAAGCAGTAAAATTAATGTCAAAATGTCATTCAACAGTTTGGAAAATTGTTAAGAAGTTGAAAGAGACTGACAACCCCTATGACAGGGAAGGGCAAGGAAGATAAGTATCAGCACTCCTCAACTGAATATTATTTTATTCAAAATGATCAGCCATTTATTTTACAATGAAAATGTCAATTAAAAAAATTAAACGGATATCGAATTCAGTGATGAGGGAGAAACGAGTGAAGTGACGTTCTAGAGAACGAAAGAGGAGTATAAAAGATTCCCTCCATACTTTTTAATAACCGATCGTCTCAATTATTTCTCCTGATCTATTTAGTGTAATCATTGATTTTATGGCTATTTTTTCATGGTTTTTTTCCGACCACATCTTTAAAAATTTGTTTTAAATTTATTTTGATTAAAATTAATTATGGTATCTTTGTCAAAGACCAACGCGTATTAGGGTTGTGTAAAAAATGGAATGGATAAAACGAAATCGAAATATGGAACTAAAGGGCAAATAACCGGCATTGGAATTAACCAAGAAACAAAATAATATAAATTTAAACAATAAAAGGGGTGTTATAAAATTCTGAAATTGAGGGAATTTTTGCACATAGGTTTAGGGTTTAAGGTAAGGATTAAAAGTCTGCAGGTTTCTATTTTTTCTGATTACTTTTTTATTATTATCGATAATGAATTAATTACCCTTTTTCGTCGTTAAGCATGCGCGAAACCCTAACTTTAATCCCCCCCTTCAATCGTCTAAAAAAATCTATATTTCGTTTTTTAGTTAATTTGAATCCCGGTTGTCTGCCCTTTGTAATTTTCCATATTTCGTTTTTCATTTTCTCCACTCCATTTTTTACACAACCCCCAAAAAGCGTTGGTCTTCGACAAATTTACCTTAATTACTATTAAAATCCTAATTATTGTAAAGATATAGCTTGTCATCAGTTTCTATTAAATAAGTTATATTTTTTGAAATATTTAAAACTTTTACTGAAAGTAAATTTTAGTTAGTGTGAACCTCAAAAATCTATGTAGATTAAAAAAAGAAAAAAAATTTTCACACCACCACACACCAGTGCTAAAATTTAAATTATTTGTTGTCTTCTGTTTTTTGTTGCTTTCAATTCCTTTTAATAAAAAAAAAAAAAAAAACTCCGTTAACAATTATTTCGCATAAAAACTTGCTTAAATGTAGGAGGGGTAAAAATGCATCACATTTAATGTCATAGCTATTGATTGGCTGTGGGTGTTGTTCGGGTGTCCAGAATCGAAATTCCCGCCTGCTCTAATATATAGCTTTATATAAGTTGCAAATCTAGGCCACAGGAAAGAAGGAATAAAAGATGAACAAACAAAATCGACGTTTCTCTCTCTTTCTGCCAATTCATTCGTCAATCGAGCAGAAGCGGCCAAGTTTATTTAGGCAGAATAGCGACATCAGATTGCAGGCCTTATTTGAAGATTTTTCGCATTAGGTCATATCATCTGGACACGCCCACACACACACATACGCCCTCCTCCCCGCAAGACACCCCCTCCCTCTCCCCTCTCTCTCTCTCTCAATCTTCCTGTCTTTCTTCCCCACCCCTTTCTCCATCTTTGTTCATCCACTGGAATTTCTACCGATTTTTCTGTTTCTCTTCTTTTCTCTCCTCCGCTTTTTTTAACACGCCTTATTTTCGCTTGTTGTTGTTGTTGTTGTTGTTGAGCAAGGTAAGCCCTCCCCTCCTCCGTTCGGACTTAGACCAATCTTCCCGTTTTTATAGAGTTTTTAGCAATCTCAGCATATCCTGAGACCCCCAGTCCTCACCTCGGGGGGTAAATCTAACTGAGGACATTTTGAGCCGCTTGTCGGTCATTTTGAGAGAGGAGATGGTGATTGAATGCGCTCCTCCCTGAGTTTGTATATATAAATATATATATATATATATGTATAAATATATATATGTATAAATATATATATATA
>JAUZSX010320982.1:0-11651 GCA_034780655.1 Idiosepius hallami | reverse complement strand
GTCTTGACTGGGATTTGAACTCGCGTAATACGATTCCAGATCCCAAGCTTTTACCAATGCTCCACCGTCGCTGCCCAAATAGATGGATAGATACATGCATATCCATTATTAACCAAAAGTAAAAAAAGTACTTGGAATGACTTGTTTTTCTTTTTATGTTTTCAGAAATAATTTCTTAGTTAAATAATAAATACTTAATAAAATACCATATTTTCTCTTTCAATTACAATTCTTGTATTTTGAAACAAGAACCAACCAAATTAAATTAACATCCCAAAATGAAAACTGATGTGATGATAAAAGTTATCTCTACTTTTTTTTTTCACTTCTGATTATCATCTGATGTAAAATGTATCTGACAGGAGCGATATTTTTTGCCCAGTCTACTGAATTTGAATTCTTTGTTTGACACAACCCGTAAACAATTGCTTATATTTAATGAAGAGTGAATAAAAGATACTCAGAGCCAAATATTTTCTTGGCTTCAGCTACTAAATAGGTTGGATTTTTAAAAAATTTGAACGCCCTCAAGTTTTTTCTGTACACCTATTATTAGTCAGTTGTTTTCAATATTCATCATTATCTTCATAGATTTTTCATTCAATAGGACCTTTGGCTTTCTTCAGACAAACCTTCTTGCCATAACTGGGAACCTTTGCAAAATTACAAACATAACGCATTATTTAATTCATGGGGGTAGACTGCTTTTGTTCTATCAACCATGACCAGGTAGAGAGGGTTTAGTCTTGAAATTGAAGGATTCTCTTCACAGACTGCCAATCAGTGATCATTAAGTTTTTGGAATGCCAAGGTTGTTTTGGATAGTGTTTAGGCAACTCTTTTGCAGCTAACCGAAGCCCAGTTCTTTTGCTATAACCAAAGGGTATATATTTCTCATCACCTTTAATGATCTGATAAAAGATGGGTAGTGTTTAGGCAACTCTTTTGCAGCTAATTGATGCCCAGTTCTTTTGCTATAACCAAAGGGTATGTTTTTCACCACCTATAATGATCTGATAAAAGATGGATTGTTTTTTAGCTAAAAAAGAACTAATGAGCACACTGCAAGTCACCTGTTCTGTTGATTTTTGTTAACTTAGTGTGGAACAAATTTGGTTAGCTTTTGGTTTTTACTTTTCTGGTCTTTTTTTTCCCAAGAGTTAAGAAGTTGAATAAGATGTGCTGTTTTGTTTTAAATTCTTTGAACCATAATTCTTGGATTTTAAGCAATCAAATTTTTCAATTCATTACCGTGAAGTAATGGTTTTGGTCTTCCTCTTGGTTCATTCATAGTGCTTTCATTATCTTTACAAAATCTTTAAAACCGTCTTTGAATAGTTCTAGTGTCAGCAACATTGTTAACAAAAGATTGCTTGATAGTTCATAAGGCTTTGGGGGCCAAGTGGCCCACCCTGGATTCATACAAGAAAACAATATTGTTAGGTTGTCAACATAGTCATGAGATTAGGAGTAGAAATTTGAAATAGAATTTTTATCTGGAATAAAATATACACAAGTGTAACCGAGTGCATGAAAACAAAAAAAGCTACTCTAAATAAAATTTTTCATGTAAAACAAACGTACATATATAAGTATATGGCAGCGACGGTGGAGCATTGGTAGAAGCTCGGGCTTTGGAATCATATAACGCGAGTTCAAATTCCAGTCAAAACCATTACTTTCACTTTAGTGGCCTCGGGCAGATGGGGCTCGTTAGCTCGGGAGAGCAGTTCATCTAGGTGAAGGGTAACACCGAATATATAAAGCCCGGGTAAGAGCACGTAAAAATGGCCTTGCGCCAAACTTGGGGGTGCTCACCAAGTAAATACCATATTATCTTTTCAAAGCTAAAAATTAGTTGTAATAAACCATCATCAGTCAGTAAGTCAAGTTCCCAGTCAAAAATGAGTTAAAGTAGTGTTTGTTTGTGTTTGTGTTAACCTAAGAAAAATGCTCAAGTAGCTTTTCTTCTCTTTTAACTTTTTTCTTTCTTTCTTGTTTATAAATAAAGAAGAAAAAAAGGAATGGCTTCTGGCTTGCCTCGAGGAAGAAGCCCCAAAAACATTAAACAGGTTTCAAAAAACATAACAAAAAAAAAAAGCACTAAAAAGTGCGTCCACTTTACGCTTACTCTACACCCACGCCAACCACTAACACTATAATTGCCTTTCATTTTAAGGTCTCCCTACTCACCCAGTCAGTACATGTGCGTGTGTGTGTGTGTGCACGCGCTCGCGCGTGTGTATGTGTGCGTGTGTGTGTGTGCGTGTGTGTGTGTGTGCGTGTGTGTGTGTTTGTGTGTAAATGTACGCGCCAGTGTAAGTATGTTTCGTGTACACTGTAATCGTGTTTTTATGTACGCCAATGTAACTTGCATGTGGAGGAGGAGAGGGTTATCTTCGAGTTTTAGCGTTCTTCGTGCAAAGGCATATTGAACGAAGCCTCTCTATAAAAATCTACCCAAAAATCAGATAGTAATTTTAATTTTCTTTTTTATTAAGAGAATAATGAACTTTATAAAGATGTAATTTATCTTTCACACTCGATACAGTGTAACCCTGATATAAGAGACCCGGTCCTGGATAAAAGAGAAACTAGAATATAAGAGATTTTCTCTTCAAATTATGCCTGTGTTATTGTTTACTAACCTAAACAAAACTCGGATATAAGAGACTTCTTCTCTGGTCACGACAAACAACTCTTTTATATCCGGGTTTACGCTGCAGCTTAAATGATAATTTTGTCAGTCACTACAAGATAGATGTTATGTTACAGTAACGTAACGACTTTTACATTCCGAAATCACAACGCTAAACTAGAAGATAATCGCACGTGGGTATGTGTGTGTGTGTGTGTGTGTGTGTGCTTTTTCGACCGTTTGTGGTGGCTATATGTGTGTAAGAACTCGCGTGACGGTGTGTGCCCGCGCCGCGCGTCGATGTGACTATGAGGGGCGGCGGGGCGTACTTGTGACTGACTGATAGTAATAAGCCCTCGGAACGAAAATGCAATGAGTCCTCTGGGCCTTTTCCGAGTTTTTACAGTTAAATGCCACTTAGGGGCTGTGTGGTGTTGGTGTGCAGCAGCACTGCAGCAGCAGGTGATGTGCGTATTGGATTAGAAAAAACTTTTGTCCGCACAAACACCACCACAAACACACACACTAGTCATTCATGAACACACGCCTCTATGCAGTGCCGCCACCAAGCCCCTGCAGTGCTACCGGCCGCTGCTGCCCGGGCCCTCGGACAGGTTCGATTATCGATATGGTTCATTCATCATCGCATTTGCTCTCCTCCTGACTATGGATGCAGCTGCAGCAGCAGCAGCGTGCATATGCATGTAACACAACAAAGAGCACGGCACGCGGGTACGACGTGTCGTGTAATGCATTCAGGTGTGCGTGGTGACTTGTGACTGATTTGTATATGTGAACGTGCGTGCGTGCGTATATGCACCCACCCAACCCACCTATGTGTGACTTTTGTGTGTGAAATAATGACTACTGAGTCTGAGTTACGGTGCTGTGCTGTTCTTAAGTCCTTTTGGTGTGTGTGTGTCGTGCGTGTGTGTGTGTGTGCATCATGTGTGGCGTGGCGTGTAGAGTGGTGTTTTGGTGTTTAGTGTGTGTCCAGACCATGCATGACGTGTTAGTGTTTTTGGTACTGGTGTGGTGTGTGGGTGTGCGTATGCGCCTGTTTGTGTTTGTCTCTATGCACAAATGAATGCTCATGATTGCACATGTAACAGTGTAACACTTCTGCGTGTACACAGTACACAGGCAGGGACAGGAAGCTGAGGCTGCTTCTGCTGCGTCTTATCTTGTTAGTTGTGTTTGTGATTATTTGGGTGGTGTGTAATGCGGAGTTTTTGAGGGGTTTTTTTTTGCTTTTATTTTGCTTTAGACTTTCAAAATGAGATCCCAAAACTAACACGGTAATAATGTCTGTCCACACTCCACACTACGTGAAAAATCGCACTCGCTCTACGATTTTAGTGTGCATTTTTTCGACGCTAATAAAATAAAAAAAAATATTTGAATAGAATGAATGAATAAATGATACCACAAAATATTCCTTAAAGAACAAAAATCTATCAGAAGACCTGAACCAGAACCAAGAAAGACATTAACCAATAGGTAAAATTAAAATGCAGTTTACTTTTTTTTTTTTAAATCAAGAAATTAAATTTACGGTTGTTTTTTTTTATTTTTTTTTTTTTTTTCGTGATCATCATGTTATGTTACCTACATTCACGTTACTACTCGGCCTCTACTCTCTAAGAAACAGAGAGAGGGAAAGAGAGATATCTAGCTAGAAGAAGCAGGCATCTTCTCCTTGCTGGCGATGATGGTCATGGTGCAGGTGCATAACAGGCCGCGAATAATCACTTGCTGCAGTAGTAGCAGAAGCAGCAGTAGTAATAATAGTAATAACAGCAGCAGCCTTAGTATGAACTCCTACCTACCTACCTACACAACAACGGTTTCCCCTCCTCCCGTGTGACTGGAGGAGAAAGAAAGAAAGAAAAAAGAGAGAGAGAACGAGATGAATGATCGCTTAAAACCCACTGAAATACTACTACTATTGCCTTGCCTTGGTAGTTGTTTAATTACACGATTTCTGTCTATCACGATTCTTCTTCTTCTCTCTGTTACACTGCTCTCTGCTGCTGTTCTTCGCCTTTTGGTCGTCTTTAGCAGCAAGTGTTCATTTTTTTTATTCCCTTATTTTCTCACGATTGAACAAGTCTTTTAATTTTAACTTAACTGTTGTTATTCGCTGCCCGCGCTCTGCCACCGTTAGAATGCCGAATTATTTTCTTACGTAAACATTAAACAACAAACCCAAAAACCACGGATATATCGGGTCTCCCAAGGGTGTGACAGAGAGCGGCCCTTGCTTGACTTAGGCCCTATAATGGAGTGTTTCACCCGTTTTTTCTTTTATACCTGTTTCTTCAGGTAATAAATTTTACAAAAAGTTAAAAAGAAAATAAAAACGGAACATGGTGTTAATAGACGAACAAGAAAAATGGTGATTATTATTTCTCTCTTTACTTGAGGAAAACGATTTACGATATCAGGTAAGACATATTTTTGTTTTTTCATTTAACGGTTGTTGATCGGTACTTAGTTCTTTACTTTCTTGAAAAATATTCTGAAGTATTTTTAAACCTAGACGTTTTAGCTTGAATATAAGATATATTATTTAAGGTTTAAGGAAAGAGGGGTGAAATTTATTAGCCATAATTAGTTAAAGTAATTCATTGAGAAATATTTTTCAATAAAAACTTATTAAAGGAAATTAAGTTAGGATTCTACTATAATTTTTTTCATTCATTTTTAACACCTTTTTCTCAACATCTTTTTTGTTTGTTTACAATTTGTATGAATGGCACTTTTTATTTAATTATTTAAATCGTTTTTCTTTTATAACATATTTTTTCTAGTGGAACTCAGAGCCGGACTGGCTGCCTGCCTACAGATCCTAAAATTTGTAATTAGTTAGTTTTCCCCAAAAAACATTATTACTATACTTTGTAAAGGCCGATAAATTGCCATATTTTAATTATTTTTCTTTTTTAGTTTTGTGTAAGTGGTTTTGGTGTTTCTAGTTTTTTTTGAAAGTAAGTTGTTTTCAATCGGGATCTGCGTGGATCCTAGAAAGGTTCCTGCAATATTCTAGATGGGGAAAGGGCACAAGCACAACACATTAAATGTGGGTCCACGATTTTTATAACCTGTGTAAAGTGTACTGTACTGTAGTGTACATGCTGCTACTGGATGCGCTGTCAGTAATGAATCAAGTGCCTGAGGAGCTTGTTGTTGGTTGCTCCCATACTGAGCCGCTTCTTGCTTGACCATGGAAGAATAAACATTGTTATAATATTAATATTAATGTAATTATAATCATTAACAAATTATTGATACTTAATTTGTATTAGTTATCATTTAAAAAATAAAGCTTAATTTCAGTGACTAGTTTTTCAATTTAAAACTTAAAATTTATATCAGTGAAAAATATAAAGTAATAAATGTCCAACTGAAGTAAAAATAAAGAATAAATAAACGAAGTGAAAAGGGGTCCAATTGAGAACGTGATTTACATTAATTATTCATTTCTTCATTTATTTATATGTTGTTGTTGTTGCACTCAGTCAGTGGGTGTGGGTGGTGTGTTCACTGTTGTGTGCGCACGCGCACGAGCGTGTTTATTTTGTTGTGACGCAGGCACAAGTGGTGGGTGACTTATTTAAATCAATTATTCATTTAATAATTATTACTAATTAAAGAATCAGCTCTAGTCTGCAATGAAAGATAAAATCGTTTTTTTTTGTTTGTTTTGTTTTGTTTTTGGGGGTGTTCTTTATAATAACCTTCTCTCCCTAGTGCCCCCTTGACTCGACGCCCCGCCGCCGCAGCCGCACTAAGGAACGTTGTACGAACTTAAATTACCTCGTTCTAAATTAAAAAAAAAAACGTGTAATGAAAACGAAAAAAAAGAAAGAAAAAAAAAGATGTTTCTTGTGGTGTATCTAGGATCTTACTTTCGATTCATTCAGAAATAACCACAATCGAAGTTAATCGATCATACAAAAACTGATTTTGGTGATAAAAAAAATCACTTTTACTTTTTTCTTTATCATTTAGATGAGGCAGATGCCGTTGGTGGTCTGGTCGCCCTCATCTTTTAAATTCACTAGATTTTGAGCGATAGAAAAATCTTTTATATGAAAAAGGCTCAAGAAATAATCGGTAGAGATTACAATGAACATAGAGATGATGAAGAAAACTTCTTATCGTTTACTTGGAAGTATAAAGTTTTTATTTTTATTTCAATGTATTTTTTACTTATCATTACGTTTTACTAAAACAATAATATTAAAAACTAATTTCCTTGTTTGCATTTTTATTACTGTTGGTCGTAATTTATTCTCATTTCTTATTTATTTAGGAATCATAATCGATCTTTCTTTGAGTTTAAAATTAATACGTAAATAAAGAGAAATAAGTCGCCATTGGTTCCTGATTCATTTTATTACACCTACCGTAATGTTTTTGGGTTTTAAAATTTGTTGGCTTAAAAAAAAATTGTGCATTTATATTTACAATTCTCAACTGATTATAAATAAACTTCTATGATTAATTTTGAACCTTTTCATTAAATTGATTTTAAATCGATTATTGCTTATGATGTGTGTTGTTTTTTGTGTGGTCGTCGTCGTGTCGTGTGGGTGTGCGCGTGCGTGTGGTTTCACTACACTGGTTCAGTTGGTATATTGATTTTCAAAAAATTGACCAAAGACTACTTTTAAGTAGTAACTCAACTCACTACTTCAACAACAAAATAACGGAAATTTTCGTATACTAAAATTACCTTAAAAACAATAAAACGCGACTTAAATAATTAATTTCACAAATTTATGGCAATAATGTCTCTCTCTCTCTCTCTCTCTCTCTCTCTCTCTCTCTCTCTCTCACTCTTTCTCTGATTGTTTGAATTTAGCCAAGTTTTTAAAATGCGCATATTTTTTTTACAACCCAATATGCTTTTTACTCATTAATAATATCATCAAATAAAAAGTTATTTTTTTTAGTAATTGAATATCTTGGTTGTTTAAAAAACACAAATTAGAACTTGTTGAATTGGAAGAATTTGGAGGCGAAATAACGGAATATTGAATGAAAGACAAAAGTAGGAAAGGTGAAAGAAGGAAGGAAGAGAAGAATAAATTAACTTTCATTTTCTTCTTGTGATGCGTGCATGCAGTCAGTCAGTCAGTTCTACTTTTTATCATCTTTTTAAGTTTTCATTCTCGTTTTTGTTTTTAATCAAATGAATACTTGATTTAGAATATTCTTTATTTCTTTGAGTTAATCAGTGGCATTTTTTAATCAACTTCCCTGGCGATGATTTTTAAATGTAATTAATTTTTTTAAAAAAGTTTAACTAAATTTTATCTTGTTCTTTCCTTCTTCATCATTTCTCCTCCAACCCGTATTCCTTCATTTTGAGTTTAACCCTTTCGACCCTAAGGGGCCAATATATCAGCCTTAGTAACGAAAGGCAAAAATAGACACATTGACATTTCGACCCTAATACGTTTTTTTTTTATAAAACAGCTCTGAGTGGCTACTTGGTAATATTTCTGAGTCCAAAGGTGGAGGTTAAACTATTGTTATGTTTGTTTGCCTTAAGTCGCCAGGGCCGATATATCGTTTTTTTAGGGTTTAAAGGGTTAAAACATTCATTAGTTGTATTAGAATAATTCTTCCCTTTTCCTTACAGTTTATCTAATGAATTATTACGTTTAGCAATCGTTAAATTAATTTAAACTCAGCATTCTTCTCGATTTACTACCAAAGGATTAGAATCTTCTTCCTTTTACCCTGCCGAAAGATTTTCAAATGTTTGGTGTGTAAATAACAACTTGGATTAAATTACCCTCTTGTTTATGTATAGTTGTTTTTGCCTTGTTGTTGTTACATTTATTATTTATGTTTTGCTTGTTTAAGTTGTTTTTTCCTCCAGATGATTATTCTGCTGGAAAAAATTGAACTGGTCATGATCATCATGTCACGTGGTATAGTTGTGAACAAGCACTGAGACAAGAAAAAGAAGCAAAGCAAAAATTTAAAAAAAACAAACCCTTATTGAATGCATAAATTTCTTTAAACAGCTTTTAAAGCTTTTTAACCTTAAATTTATATCCAAACTGGACTGGACTCTAAATTTGACGAAAAGCATTCAATTTCTTCTATGAAAACTGAAAAGAAATTATAAAAAACATTCTTTCTCAAGTTTTCAAAGAAATCGCGCCATCTATCGATTTTACAATTAAATTTTACCCCATGGACCTGCTGGCTGGACTGGCTGGCTAGACCTTTTAAGGTGCAAGTAGTGCAGCCACTGGAAGCAGCAGCAGCAGTCAACACCGACACCACCCCACACCAGTTTGTTGTGTGTGTCCGTCGGCATACTAACCTCTGCAGGTTTAGCCGGCTCAACCACTGAACAAACAGGATTCAGCTAGTGGTGGGTGGTGAGTTTCATGGGAATATGAACTTGGAACTTCACACGCGGGCATGACACGACACGGCACGGTGGGTGGTCACTGGTCTGGTCACTGTTCCCTCACCCCTCAGTAGTCGCATTCATAATACCTCCTAGCCAGACTAAGGGTGCTCTTGGGTGTATAGTGATTTAACTGCGCTCTCAGACGCTAACCTGGGTATTTCCCGCCCTGGCACAAGATACAGTCTGGTTTTCTTAAATAGCCACCACCACCACCTATCTTTGACCAGGCTCGACGTTGCTTAACTTCGGTAATCTAACGAGAACCGGTGTCTCCAACTCAAATTGACCATATCAGCAGCTCAGCAGCAGAAGCAACAACACACACTCACTCACTCACTACTCGAATATCATCATCAGTCACACTCACACAGAATATAACGATTTAATAGTTTTGTAAACTAAAAAAAAAAAGAAATCCCTGATTTATTTACAATGAAATTATATCCCAAATAGACCGTAATTGACAACCAACAGGTTAGTGGAAAACTAAAAAAAAATATTAAAGAATGCGTGTGCGTGTCCTCTTGTGGCTCTGGTGACTGGTGGTGTTTGGTGTGGTGCTTTCTGGATGTTGTGTTCTGCTGCTGGTGGACTGACTCGTCGGAGGAAGAAAGACCGCCCGGTCGAGGCCGGTTGGCCGGCTGACTGGACATTGAAAAATCATTATTATATTCTCAAGTGTGGACAATTCAGAAAAAAAAATCATTTAGTTTTCTGAAGTGATGTTTTTGTTAATATTGAATTTATTTAACAATTTTTCTTTTTGTCCGGTTTCTACACACACACACACACACACACACACACACACACAGACACACACACACACACACACACACACACACACACACACCAGTGACCACCACCACAACTCAACACAATTGAATTAGTTATTTATTTTTGTGGAAGTGTTTTTTTTTCTTCCTTTTATTCTTTTTTGTCTATTTGTTTTATACCTTCTTCCTGGTCTTTTTAAAATTTAAAATTATAATTATAAAATATAATAATAAATACGGTTCTTCCAGGACTGTCGTCAGAGCCCACCTGCTGCCAGTGAGTCAGCAGCCTCAGCCACTGCGTGTCCGATGATATTTTCCAATAACGTCTTTGTACTTTGTTTAAAACAACTTAACTCCTAAGGGGGCCAAACACTTAAAACACAAAAATTTTAAAAACTGTTTGCTGGTTTTGTTTATTTGTTGTTGTTTTTTGTGTTTAACGGCATATCAACCTTTTTAGATCATTTAAATGCCTAGAACAATTACGTTTGATAAACATTATTTTATGCACACATAGTTTTTTTGTTTTCTAATAACACAAGTTGCATTAGTGAATCCATAGCTGGAGTGAAGATGGGGATTCATACCTTTCCCAAGAGTAATAATAGTCGACTTGGATTCAAACTTGCATGCTACAATTCCAGATTCCGATGGCCTATCCACTGTGCCCTGTCGACTGCCCCCTGTTTGCTGGTGCATGATGAATTCCCGATATTTAAACAAAAATTGAATTTAACCCTCTCGACCCTAATGGGCCGATATATCGGCCTTAGTAACCAAAGCCTAAAAAAGACACACTGACATTTCAACCCTAATATGATTCTTTATTAGAACAGCTCTGAATGACTACTTGGTAATATTACCAAATCAGTGTCTAAAGTCAGAGGTCAAAATATCGTTGTGTGTGTGTTGTGTGTGTGTTTTCTTTTTCCTAAGTCGCCAGGGCCGATATATCAGTTCTTTAGGTTTTAAAGGGTTAAATAAACTTTTTTTTTTTTTGTGGGGGGGTCTTTCTTTTTTTTCTTTCATTTCCTACCTAAATTTTAAAAATACTAAAGTAAGGTTGTTTGGGTGTTGTTGTTTTTTTTAGCATAGAGTATCTTTGAATGAAAAGACAGTAATAGTGACCCTTTCAAGCAGGTGGAGCTGATAAATGCCGAATAATAGTTTTGAAATAATGAAGTGAAGTAAGCGAGTACCTTTATACTTATTCATAATTTATTTGTGTCAATCCATTTAACAAAGGCAGACTTGCTTCAATGAATTCATTTCTTTTGATATCTTCAAAAGTGGCCTTTAATGTTTAATGCACAAAAATAGAAAAACATCATGAAACTGAGCTCTTAAGGGTCTTTTCCCACTCTTTAATAAAAAAAGGAGAAAAAAACGAGGAGTAGACATTAATTCCTTATCTTTCTCAAAGGTGGAGCATTGGTAAAAGCTCGGCTCTAGAACCGTAGTAAGCGAGTTCAAATACCAGTCAAAACCATTACATTCACCTTAAAAATGGCCTTGTGCCAAACTCGGTTGGTCTTGCTCGCCGAGTATATATATTATCTTTCTCTTTTTAATCTTAAAACGTTTCTCTTTGGTTTTCTCTTACTGTGCATTTAATGCGTTGCTGTGACTTGCTCAACCAGCCAGGAAACATAGATTGGCTTCATTCTCAAAAGAGAGTGACTCCTTCATCTGTATTCACTGCTAGAAGAGATGCAAATCAAGAATAGGACTATTTAGTCACTCAAGGACACATCGTTAAGCAACAAACATCATATTCTAACCAGCAACGGTGGAG
>JAUZSX010320971.1:0-11653 GCA_034780655.1 Idiosepius hallami | reverse complement strand
GAAAAAGGAGCGATAGGAAGGAGTGTGTTCCCAGCGTAGGGAACAAGAATAGAGAGGTGTGTATGTGTCCTTTGTAGATGGAATCAGTCTATAGCGAAAAGGGACCGATTGAAAGGAGTGTGTTCCCAGCGTAGGGAACAAGAATAGAGAGGTGTGTATGTGTCCTTTGCAGATGGAATCAGTCTGTAGCGAAAAGGGACCGATAGGAAGGAGTGTGTTCCCAGCGTAGGGAACAAGAATAGAGAGGTGCTCTCATGTGTCCTTCATAGATGGAATCAGTCCTTTGCTATCTTATGTAGTAAGTCTTGTTGCTGGTCATTTATTCACTGCCGGGGGAGGTAGTTAGGACAAAGTTGGACGCATCTTTACTTCGATGTCTGGTAGTCTAGTCTTTCTGCTTGACTGAGTGTTTTATCTGGTTTAAATATCGTGGCAAGCCTGAGTGCCGTAAATTGACGGCTGCTTCCTGTAGTAATGGACATGTCATAAAACGTCATAAACAGTCTACTACAAATTGTATTAAGGAATTGAAAGAATGAATGAAAATGATTTTGTGATGGCAGTTTGCAAAATTTTTTTCTCTCGGCTGCTCTTGCTTTAAGGTCAACAGATATTCACCCTATTTTCACCTTCCTCACGTACGAGAAAAGATGGCATCCACTAACATGGGCTTATTTACGACGGATAATGGCGATCCACAGAAAGGTGAACACACAATATATTTAAATGAAATGAGTTGAGACCAAACGGGCAGCATCATCTCATGTTCAATTTTCAGATCCAACCCAATTTCCAATCCCACTTCTGACACCAATGTTATGGACATGTTGTGTAGAGTTGCAAGACAAAATACAAACAAAAGAAGTTAATCGAAATATATTTTTTTTGGCAAGACGAAATTTTATTGTCACGGTTTGCGAAGATGGAGAGGAAGACGATGTTGTTGATGAAAGTTGGTCATTGTCTGAATTGTTATTCTACTGGTATGTTGTCAGAGTCATGGTCTGATTGTGTAGGTGAAGTGTATATGGCGAAATATGATTTCCAACTAAGTAGGACTGTTTTTATGAAATAATCAGTGTCCAAAAGTGGTTTCAATTTGTTTGGATACTGAGTATTTAAAATTTGTTGAAAAGGAGATTTTATTTTTAAATTTAACGGTCTGTGTATATAAATTGTCTGAAATATATTGGTGTTTATGACAACAGGAATGTGAATGATAAAAAATCATTATAGCTTTGAAAGAATAACTTTATATTTTAAATTAAAATAAAAGAATGTTTAACATGCCAAAACACCTCTCACAGTCCTACACATCCTTAAGTCATATGCCAACTTAATAAAGAACCTCTTCTTCAATGCTAATATGAAAAATCTATTTGAATATGATACAGAAAATATTTTGAAATTCCTTAAAGAACTAAACTTTAATCAGAAAATAAACCATTTCAACACTAAAAATGTATTTCAATACAACGAAGCAGAAGATATATTGAAATTCCTAAAATAACAGAGGATCTGAAACAAGAAAGAACTTAAATAAACCATAGAGGTTGATAGGTAAAAAAGAATTTAAAAAAATTCCTTACAACTGGATTGGGCTGGGTTGTACCCTAAATTATTCATTATTCTATCACACAATTAACACGAGTTTAGAGTTCAATTTTCTATTTTAAGTTAATCCCGCCCTCTCTGAATTGTTAAAACCAAATCAACTTAAATTAAAACGACATCGAATATTATTGCCAAATTCTGTCAGTGTAAAAACTCCTAGGTTACAAAGGGGAGATAATCTATTTTTTTATATTCTACAAATTAGAATTAATGCAGCATCAGTTTGCTTTCTTTAGTTTTTATTTCTTCTTCTTTTTTATAAATTGAATGTGAAGAAGGAGTAAATAAGGACTGTTATTACTTCTATTTAACGAAGAATCACAATTAGTAGTTTCCTATTGTGAACAACAACTTGCTATCATTTCACGAGGTGGATTATTTCGTATGTGTGTATAAATGAAATGATTTTCTTCTTACACGTTACGTTGGAGTCTAATCAAAGCAAAACACTGGGGATTAAACAGCTGCCACGGAAAAGATTAGACTCTTCGAATTCAAATTTAATAATTATTTCTATGACAAGGAAAAAGTGATAATTATAGAAAAAAAACAAACCTTTAATCAACTAAGAACTCATCAGTCAGTTCTACTAGACCAAAAAGGTAAGGTTTTGATTTGTTGCGCCTTTTATTTTATTTTTCGATAAAACGATTTTTTTTGTGTGTTTTAAATATTTGTTTTCGTTTCAAAATATTGTTATCTATAAAACATATTCTCAAGAAGAACATAAAGATCATAATGATTTTCATATGAAGACAATAAATGCTTTAAAATGTGAAACAACTTGTGGGAGGGAGGGGTTCTTATTTCATTCATCGTGTTGATTTCATTCGGTTAATTTATGCTTTTTTTCTGGCTACTATGTCGATTGAAAAATAATTCAAGGTTGTCTTCTTGTCTGTGGTTGTTTTTGCTTATCTATTTTTAAAAGCATAAAGTATTGATATTATTTACTTTTGTACAAAACTCGTAATAATTATTTACGTTAATAAAAATGAATTGAAAGAAAAATATAATATTTTTGATTCAAAATATTCGAAAACAATTTGGTTTGTAGTTCCTTCATCAATCAATCCAGTCGAGTCGAGTCTATAGTTGTTTTTTTTTTCTTGATGATAATTTCTAATTTTTAAGTTAAAGGGTTTAATTTTTTAGATTTTTCTTTTTTCGTTAGTTTTATTCATTTATGGAATAAAGCGGGGGATATTTTTTTCCGGTCGCCCCTTTTCGTTCTAATTTTTTTTATTACTTTCAATTGAATTAAAAACAAACACAAATTCCTCCCCGGGGTGATTAATGCGTACCAAAGTTTTTCTTTAATTAAAATTCAATTTAAATATTTTATTTTGAAAATTTAAAAATGAATTTAAAAAAACTAATCATTAAATTAAACATTTTTTTTTTCAAAAACATTAAAAAACAAATTTTGAATCGAGAAAAGAAAAAGCCATTCATTCAACATTCTATTGTTATTTTGATTTAAATCAAGAGAAATGTTTAAAAGAATTTCGAAAACGTTTTTGTCACAAGTTGAGGTAATTGAATTAATTAATCAATATCATCATTTATTGGTGATCTGTGGTGACTGGTTATGATGTGTCTGGGTATACGGTCTTTTCATCACCACCCGACTATTCATTCATCCATCTCGGTTTATTCTTTACTAGACTTTTTACCACATGGTTTTTTCATCACGTTTTGACGATTCATCACTCCGGGTAATTGAACTTCTTTTTTTTTAAATTTCAGTTCGTTAAGTTAAAATACGATAAAACTATTTGCAGAAGTTTGTTTAGATTTTTTATAATAATAATAATAAAAAGAAAATGAATTGCAAGAATTTTTTTTAAATTTTTTACGTGATGAAAAAACACGTGATAAAAAGTCTAGTAATGAACAGACCGTGCTGAATAGATGGGTGATGAATAGAAACTCTCTCCTAAACCCGAAATGTAATGTAATGAATTATTTAAAAAAAAAATGCAATTTTCTTTGAACCCTAAAAGGGCCGATATATCGGTCCTAGCGACCTAAAGCAAAAGTTTTCGCACACCGACCGTCCGTCGTCGTCACCGATATTTCAGGCTTTCTTTATGGTTTGTCTAAGAACGGAATGGCCACAACGGCTGATTGATTAGTTGATAATTTTGTTAAGTCAGAGTCCAAAACGGATTAAAAATAAGAATTAGTCAAATGATTCAGAAGAATTGACATTTAATTAACCCTTTCAACCTTAAGGGGCCGATATATCGGCTTTAGCAACCAAAGGCAAAAATAGACACCCTGACATTTCGACCCTACTAAATTTTGCCTTAAGTTACTAAGGCCGATATATCGGCCCATTAGGGTCGAAAAAGGGTTAAGATAAAATATCCAGCTAGCAGCAGCAAGCAATCAATGCTGCAAGCAACAGCTAGCACTTTTAACTTAATTCCCAATTCGTACATCGACCATAACAAAAACACTGCAAGTTTTATCAGATCTAATTGCCTTATTTCAATACGAATTCCTTTTTAAGCACTAAAGAACCGATATATTGGCCCTCTGGTGACTTAAGGCAAATGAAGACCCATTCACAACGATTTCGTTCTTCGGGCCCTGACTTGACAATATTACCAAGTAGTCTCTCAGAGCCGTTCCATTAAAGGACATTTGAACCCTAATATGGCCCTTTAATAGAAAGGCTAAAGGCTTTAAGTGACTAGTTGGTAATTTTTTCTAAGTCAGTGAAGGCTGAAATATTGGTGCTTCCTTTGTGTTTTTTTTTGCCTCCGGTTGCCAGGGAGGGCTAGGGCTTTATATCGGTTCTCTAGGGTTTAAAGGGTTAATTTTACTTTTCTAATCATCATTGACTGGTAGTTTAAAAAATCCTCTGGTAAAAAGGGTTAGATTTTAAAATTTTTACAAATAATTTTATCTGAATTTTAATTGTAAGAATTTCTTCCGTATCCCCACAAGAAGAAATCTTAATTAAACAAGCATAATTATAAAAAAATACCTTAAATGTTTTTTTCTAATTAATTACAGAAATTCATTTTAACGAAATTTATTTTAATGATTTAAATTGTAATTGAAATTTCGAATTATTTGATTTGTTTTAGAAAAATTCTTTTGGGAATTTCGAATTTAAAAGAGATGCGAAAAACGGGGTGTCATTTTTACCTGACATTAACCCTTTCGACCCTTAGGAGTCGATATATCGGCTTTAGTCACCAAAGGCAAAAAAATGACACTCTGACATTTCGACCCTAATATATATATTTTTTTTTTTAATAGAACGTCTCTGAGTGACTACTTGGTAATATTATTAAGTCAGAGTTCAAAGGTGGAGGTTGAAATATCGATTACATCGGTTCTTTAGGGTTTTAAGGGTTAAGTGACTACTTGGTACTATATCTAAGTCAGGGTCCAAAGATTGAAGTTGAAATATCGTGTCTTCTTTTGCCTTAAGTCGCCAGGGCCGATATATCGGTTCATTAGGGTTTAAAGGCTTACGTGACTACTTGGTAATATTGCTAAGTCAGGGTCCAAAGGTGAGGTTGAAATATCGTTGTGTGTGTGTCTTCTTTTGCCTTAAGTCGCCAGGGCCGATATATCTGTTCTTTAGGGTTTAAAGGGTTAAGTGACTACTTGGTAATATTACTAAGGCAGGGTCCAAAGGTGAGGTTGAAATATCGTTGTGTGTGTGTCTTCTTTTGCCTTAAGTCGCCAGCCAGGGCCGATATATCTGTTCTTTAGGGTTTAAAGGGTTAAGTGACTACTTGGTAATATTGCTAAGTCAGAGTCCAAAGGTGAGGTTGAAATATCGTTGTGTGTGTGTATTCTTTTGCCTTAAGTCGCCAGGGCCGATATATCTGTTCTTTAGGGTTTAAAGGGTTAAAATTAAACAATTGTAAAAATCAATATACAATTTCATTGTCTGTTCTTTTTCTTTGGTCAATAATGATTGCTTAAAAATCAGTCAATAAAAAAAACCTCGCCGTTGTTGCTTTGCGCCATATTTTAGTAAAAAATTATTATTATTATTTTTTTAATTTTATCTCTTTTTCTGAACAAGAAAACAAGTGCAAGTAGGTTCAATGGTAATCTTCTAGTTTAGCGTTGTAAAGTAATTTAGGGTTGTTGCATGCAGTCATTCATGAACGAAGTCTCTTCTCTTTAAAAATCTACTAAAAATCAGGTAACAAACTAATCAATATGAAATTTTCGTCGATTATTTAGTAAAGAATTAACTTTATAACGATTTAATTTTTTTCCCTTATAATCAATTTATAAATAATAATTTTGGTGGTCTCTAAAATGTTTACGACATTAAACTTTACGACATTATAAAGTTACAACGCTTAACTAGAAGAGAAGCAAGTTGGCTTCCCCAGATTCAAACAGTGTTTGTTGTTGAATCATAGATTTTTGACTGTAGTAGTCGTATTTATGCATAAACACAGTCACAACAACATATCGTCACACGTATTAAAGTCTAGGAAAAAGGTCTCTTTTTGTTTTTAATTTTAATTATTTATTCAAAAATAATTTTCATTGATTTTTACTCTTCGTTTCGCCCTGAAAATATGTTGTTCCAATTTACGTAAACACAATTCATTTTTAATCCTCTGCAAGAAGAAGGAGTAAGTCTTTTTTTTAAGCTTTGATTTCGTTTGATTTAATTGTTACTTAAAAAAAAAAACTTTTGTTGTCTTGTTTGTACATTTCAAAACAAAATTTTAATTTTTATTTAATTTTCGATAAATAATTTTGAATTCTGAACAAAAAATGAGAGTTTTTGTTGCTTTCTTGATTTTCATAAATTTTGGTTGATTTTTGGGTTCCTAACAAATATTTTTTCTTTCTTCCTGTAATTAATTCTTTTTAATTTCTTTTTATAAAATAATTTATTATTTATTTTTAGATAAATTTTCTACAAAAAAATATCCTGGGGTTTATTTTATTTTGTATATTTTAACCCTCAAATTCGATAAATGCAACAATAATTTCCTTGTTTTTTTATTTACGAAAATGATGGTAACATATTTAAAAATAAAACTAGGATTAATATTTGAAATCAAAATTTAATTCGTAAATTACGTTTTAGTAAGTAATTTTTTAAAATGTCTAGTCATTTTATCTATTGTTGATGATTAATTCATTTTTTTTTAATAAGAGGATTTTTTTGAGTCATAATAATCGAATTACCTCCATTATTATTTTTTATATAGCAAGAAAAAAAAAATGAAAAAATCAAGAAAACATTTCCTAATTATTTTCCCCTCGATGAATATTTAAAAACAAAAGACTGGTTTTTTGCTTCTTTAATTCTTGAATAATTAAAATTCCTCAGTAAATTTGACTTATTTAATAATTTGTCATTTCTAAAACAAGAAGTCAGTCTTTAGTCAAAATAGATAAATGACGAATGCCCTTTTTTTTCTTTGCTATTGGGATAAAGAGTGGATTAAATTCAAATCCCCTCTTCTTTAACTCGTTTCTAATCCACTTAATTCATTTTCATAATTAATTCTAAATTTTGATAAAAGAAAAAGAACTCTTAAAAAAAAGGTCAATTGAGTGGGTGTAGTTTTTCTTTGAAATTTCATATTGGTGACACTGACATAACAGTGTGTGGTTTTGGACTTAAAGGGTTAATGGTGAGTGATGCTCTTTGGGGCCTTTCTAGGTTTATCGGCTTTTCAATTTTAAAACAATTTATGATATTCTGTAATTCAATCAATTCAATATTATTCATCATTGACGAAGATATAATTTCTTTGTTTTGGAATTTTTGCATCTTGAAAAATCTTATCAAAACGCTTTCATTACATTGACATTTTTTTTTACCAGTTTTTATGCAATGAAAAAAAAAGCCTTCTTGGATTTTAAAGAATCAACACGAATTAAAGACAAAATCTTTATGGCTTTTTTTTTACACTAAAATTCATTTCTAAAAAAAAAAACCCTTAACAGTGGATAATGGCAGAGAAATGATTGATTGATTATGTTTTTAATGCATATGGACCTTTTTGGTCATTTAATGCAGAAGTTATTTTAATCAAGCATTTTGAAATTTGTTAAAGAGTTGTAAAGGGGAATTTTCTTTGTAAAAAGATTGAATTATATATTGGTCAATAGTGAGGTTTTGATTAAATTGAATTTGTTTTTAAAGGAGAAAAAGTTTTTTTGTAAATAGTCTTTTTGAAGAATTGTAAAATATTGTTTGGGTTTACTGTTGGTTTCTCTCTGAAAACTGTATGTCTGCCCGTGTCTGTTCCTGCCTGTCTGTCTGTGTTATTATTCTCTCTGCTACACCACTTTTAGGAACATAAACCCAATATTGCCTATCAATCTTTATGGGTCATTTCAAATTAGTTAATTCTTAAAAACCATTTCGAAATCTTTTGGGGTTTTAGATAGAAAACGTAAACACCAACATGTCAGAGGACAGAATAATCTCTTTTAAGCGAGATATTTGGAATGGATTTCAAAATATTTCACTAGTTACTTCTTTAGTTTAGTAATTTAAAGTTCGTTACCAAACAACACAAACGCCTTTTACTGTCTCTGACAAGGCAGCAGACGAGACCAGAGACCACCCACACCACTAGACCAGGTATCAACAAAATTATCAAAGTCTCCTTTTACATTAATTTTAAGATCACTTCCATTTCCACTATCCATCTCATCTACCATCACGATCATCATCATCACTGGGGGAAGAAGGAAAAGGTTCCTCTACCCCCCCCCGGCTACAACTACAGAAAAATGAAAAAGATTGTCAAAGAGATTGCTCTTACTCATACACACATACACACACTCTCTCACACACACACACTGTCTGTTGTTTCTCTCTCTCTTTTTCTTTCTTTATCTTTCTCTCTCTCTTTTTCTCTCTTTATCTTTCTCTCTCTCTTTTTCTCTCTTTATCTTTCTCTCTCTCTTTTTCTCTCTTTATCTTTCTCTCTCTTTTTCTCTCTCCCTTTCCCCCCTTTCTCTCTCATCTACTTTATATTATTATAAGTATTTATATTTTCATTTCCTATGAATTGATTTCAGCGGATTATCCCTTCTTGGTAATCCCTAAAAGAATGTCTTAAAGAAACCTAAGAATGTTTTAGATTTTAACTTCTATTGTTGAATGTTGTTATTGCGTTGTTGTTGTTACAGTTGCACAGTTGCAGTCTCAGTCAGTTGTTGTTTTTGTTGCATGTTCACTTGTAGTGCTCTAGAGTGCTCTCTCTCTCTCTCTCTCTCTCGTTGATTAGAAAACAAAACCAAACCCCTGCAATAATTCCTATTTAAAAGTTAAACATTTTATTGAAATAATTATTTGGATTAAACGAACGTAACAAAAGCGAGCAACAAATTGAACTGCTATTTTTCTGTTTATTTTCTACCGCAGCCAATTTTTTTCGAGGAGGTCTGGGGGGAGGAGAGAATGCTTGATTGCGCACTTGCAAGTGGCACTTGTGACTGCTGACACTATTTGTTCCTCTGCCGCCGCCCCCGCCCTCATTACTCAATAAATAATTTCTTTTTTTTTC
Source organism: Idiosepius hallami (assembly GCA_034780655.1). NCBI lineage: Eukaryota > Metazoa > Mollusca > Cephalopoda > Idiosepiidae > Idiosepius > Idiosepius hallami. The sequence continues at coordinate 2,507 of JAUZSX010320971.1, read as the reverse complement.
TAATTCAATGAATAATTATTTGATCTTATTTTAACTCAAATCTTACGACTGCCATCGGAACAGCAGCAGCAGCAGCAGCAGCAGATTATTGTTTTTGTTTATATTTTCTATTTGCTTCTTCTTGTCTACTTCTTCTTGCAACGAAGGTGGACACTGGAATTGGTAAAAGATTTCGGTCTGGAATCATAGTACGAGAGTTCAAATCCCTGTCAAAACCATTGCATTCACCTTTAAAAAAAATGGCCTTGTGCCAAAACTTGGTTGGTGCTGCTGCTGCTAACTAAGTAGATATATTTACTTGGTGAGAGCACCAGTCACCACTACCAGCACCACACACCACACCAACCCAAGTTTGGCACAAGGCCATTTTTACGTGCTGTTACCCGGGATTTTTACATTCAGTGTTACCCTTCACCTAGATGAGATGTTCTTCCGAGTTAACAAGCTCCATTTGCCCAAGGCAGCTAAAGTGAAAGTAATGGATTTGACTGGGATTTGAACTCGCGTAATACCATTTTAGAGCCCGAGTTTTTACCAATGCTCCACCGTCGCTCACCAAGTATATATAGTATAAAAATGAAGTGGGTTACACTATAGTCATTAAAGAGTGCTCAGTATATCTCCCAGATCGAACCATATCTAAATAAAGTAACCAACCCGCCTTTCAGCCTCTCAACGCACTGGCCTTAAGTCCTAAATCCAGGGCAACCTAGGTTAGGGTATGAGGACCGGACAATACATTAAAAGCCCAAAGGAAATCACTCAATGAGTTTCAACAATGGCCACGATTCCATCAACACTCGTTGTATTTCGTGCTCTCAAAGCGTGGGAGGAAAGAACAATGAAAATGACTATTATGCCATTTTAGAAGGGCTTGTTTATTTTTTGTTGTTTTTTTTATTGTTGTTTTCTCTTGTTTTTTGTTTTTCAATTCATTGTGTGAATGTTTCAACAAACAATGTTTCAACAAACAACTGATGATTACATCAGTAGTCAAAGAATTGATGGACCACTGGTTTTTATTGTCCCTACTTTCTTTTTGATTTTATTATTGTGATTATTATTATTATTATTATTATTGTTATTGTTATTATTATTATTATTATCATTATTATTTTATTATTATTATTATTATTATTGTTATTATTATTATTATTATTATTATTATCATTTTTATTATTATTATTATTGTTATTATTATTATTTTTATTATTATTATTATTATTGTTATTATTATCATTTTTATTATTATTATTATTATTATTATTATTATTGGTGTAAATTAAGAACTTAAGAACCCATGATCTAACCTCCATTTTCTTCTCCATTTGACCCCCCAAAAAACTGTTCGTTTAGACAGGATCTATGTTATTGATTTTGGGGGTGAGGTGGGTGGGCAGAGAAAGTTGGTACGTTCTAATCAATCCTAAAAGTCTTTGAAGTTTTTCCTGGGGTTTGATTTCATTTCCCAACTTAATTTCCTTTTTTCTTTAATTTAATTTAATTTTGTTTTGTTTATCTATACTTATATGAATTAGATCCATGTGTTTGATTGGATTCTACATCTGGTTTCAAAACTTGTAGACCTCTTCAGACAAGGAAACATTAGTTATTAAAAAAAAAAAAATGATTCAGACCACTAAAATTTGCATATGTATGGTACAGTCTTTCTATAATAGGCTCTGTTAACAAAGAGTATAAGCATTAGAAATGAATTTACTATAAAAAAAACTTTAGTAATGAATTTAGTATAAAAATTATTAGAAATAAGTTCAGTATGAAAAAAAGGCACTAGAAATGAATTTACTATATAAAAAAAAAAACTTCAGAAATGAATTTAATATAAAAATTATTAGAAATAAGTTTAGTATGGAAGAAAGCACTAGAAATGAATTTATTATAAAAAATAATTAACTATCTTCCAAGATAAAAGGCTTTCTTAATTATTTTAATGGCAAGTCCCCGGCGCTGGGCAATGCCGGGCAATACTTCTAGTTTATTTATAAGATAAAATATTGGATCATGTTTTTCTTTTCTTATTTCAGAAAATTATTGGTGTTTTTAAACCGAAAGATGAAGAACCTTACGGCCATTTAAATCCCAAATGGACAAAGTGGATGCATAAACTGTGTTGCCCTTGCTGTTTTGGACGGAGTTGTTTAGTTCCAAATCAAGGATATCTTTCTGAGGCTGGTGCTAGTTTGGTTGACCAAAAACTACACCTGAATATTGTGCCCAAAACTAGGGTAAGTGGAGTTTTTAGTTTGTTTTTTTTTCTGGTTTGTTTGTTTTAAGCTAAAATATTAAAAGTATAACAAAATTTTTATTCTTTGTTCACACACTTTTTTTATTGGATTAATTTTGGTCTACTAAGGCCGTATTTTCTCTTTCTTTCCTTCTTGTGTATGTTTGTTCAAATTGAAAGAATTCAATTATAGTTATTTTTATTTTTGAGATGAGGCATCGAAATTTAGGTATTGACTTTATTATTCGGACTTTTGTCCTCA
>JAUZSX010320960.1:0-11653 GCA_034780655.1 Idiosepius hallami | reverse complement strand
TTAAGGCTGTGACAATAATATTTTAAATAAAAGTATGTTGTCACTGCCTTACTAATAAGTAAAGAATAAAAAAATGATAAAATCGCTAGTCAAGTCTATGAGAAAACTATCTTTTATAAAAGAATAATAACAGAGCTCTAACTATCAGTGATCTCTATGATCACAATGTGTAAAGAGATTCGATGAGCCATTGCATATTCATTTATCTTTTTTATGTATGAATTTTACTAAGAACAATTATAAAATTTCCAGAAACAGGGCCGTGCTTATAGCCCCTGCAGACCCCACAAGTGCAAGCTCCCCACGGGTTGCAAAAGTTTTGTAATGAAAAAATTTACGAAAACAATAGTTCGGATTAATTTAGAAAATCATTATCACACCTGAAATATACATCTACCAATACATCTCTATTTCTGCCTATTTATGTATATATATTAAAATGTTCTAGTATGTTGAGAGGGGTACAACTTGCCCTTTTTAGGTAAAGGGGCTGCAAGGCACATTCTGCGTCTGGGCCGTTAAGTGGCTAAGCACGGCACTGTCCAGAAATACAGCAAACATATTCAGCTGTCAAAAATGCGTGTTAACAACAATTTAGATTGTTTCTAAAAAATATAATGAACTCCTCCCACTTCCATTGAAGACATTCTATTTTTCTTTCTCTTTCTTTCAGAGACAATTTCTTTTCTTTAGAATCAGCTAGAATGATCAAGTCGCATAATTGGACACTTTCGATTCTATTTTTATCACAATGTGAAACAAACATTTAAGAGTTTTTTTTTCTGTGGGCAATTATACAACAATCTATTATCAACTTTTATAAATAGAGGCGCACAGAGTTGAACTAATGATTCTTTATTTATCTTTGAATCAATTTTTATTCTACAAAACATATTTTGTGTGCAAATATATACACGTATTTGGGCATCGAATTTGGAGTCTTGGTGAATGCTTGGGCTCTGGAATCGTAGTATACGAGTTCAAATCCCAGTCAAAACCATTGCATTCAGCTTAAAAATAGCCTGGTGCCAAACATGGTTGGTGATGCCCACCAAGTAAATATAATATACACGTATAAAAAAAAATAAGAAGAATGTTTCAGACTGGATCTGTAAATTATATTTACTTGGTGAGCACCAACCCAAATTTGGCACAAGGACATTTTTACGTGCTCTAACCCGGGCTTTTTACATTCGGTGTTACCCTTCACCTAGATGAGATACTCTCCCGAGTTAATGAGCTCCATCTGCCCGAGGCAGCTAAAGGTGAATACTGAATCTGTATAGAGATCGAAACATAGTTAAGATCTTATTTGCAAAAACCGAGTTCATCCTTTGTTTGCTTTACTTTGTCAAGCTTTTATTATCAGAATCATTTGTCTGCAAAATTCTACAATAATCATTACAAAATCCATTCTTTAATTGGTTTAATTTCTCATGTTTTCACAGGCAAAAAACCACTTCAGTTTGTTTAGGTTTTACGGCATGTCAACCTATTTAGTTCATTTAATCCCGAGAACATTTTTATGTATACACAGATAGTAGTGTTATTAAAAAAAAACTATCTAACCGATAGCAAGAGGGTGCGTAGAGATTTAAACCTAACCCAAAGGATTACGAAAAACCGCATTTTTTTTTAGTTCAGCTTTCCCACCCGGTCACTGTTAATGCACCTCTATTTTATAAAAGGCAATTTTAACTTTTATAATATATCTTAGAATTAGGATTACTTTATCTGAAATATAATGGGCTTTGAAGCAATAAAATGCATGCATAAAATTAATTCTTTTTTTATAAAAGGCAATTTTAACTTTTATAATATATCTTAGATCTAGGACTACTTTATCTGAAATATCTTGGGCCTTCAAAATATAAATTACATGCATACAATTAATTCCTATATGAAAAGAAGAAATAATATTTTGTTCGCACGTCCTACAGAAGTTTCGTCACAAATATTGAATTTGATCGCTTAGAATTTGGCTGGAAGTATTTTATGCCTTTTAATCTCAGTGAGTGTGCATCACCTTTGATGTTTTTTTAAGACACCATTTCCTTGTTGAATGAAGGTGTTGTACGATCTCTTTTAAAGTGTTTTAAGAATAATTTTAAATGTATTTAAAAAATCCTAATGGTGTCTGTTTAGAACTAATGTACTGTGGTTCGTACTATGGGACTCACACGTATACAAGGTGATGTGTTCTTTTAAAGAAATATCTAAAATGATGTAGGTTTTCGTAATGCTTTGGATGAGGTTTAATAAATTGTACAACTATTTTTGGACTATTGTCCTCATCTTTTAATTTGTTTTTGTTTTTTAACACAACCTTCCGGCCGATGAGCCCTTCGACCTTCACCAGGTGTACTCCCTCGGAAACCTTCTTGGAAATTGGGAGTTCATACAAGAATTGCTTAATCTGGGGTTTTTTTTCCAGAAAAATCAGTGTTTTATAAGCGTTTTGATTTCTTAATGTTTTTAAACAAAATAAAAAAAAATAATTAAAAAAAAAAAAAAAACTCAGTTTAAAATTAGATTTCGAAAACTGTTGTGAAACCCCTCCGGGATGGAATATCCCGAACGCTGCGTGAAGCATAAGAACTGGAAAGCCCGCAGTCACAGGGGTGCCTTTTCGGTTGGGCGGGTAGTTGCAGGGTGCTCCCGATATTGTACATGTGTAAATACAATATTAACCTTAACCAACGTGTTCTGTTGTTCTTGTGACCCCCACAAAAAAAAAACGAAAACTCTAATCTAAGGCTAAACAAGTGAGGAGATTTATTTTTTTTCAACAACTCGGCGATTAAGTACATCATTTGAATTTCTTTTGTTGAAAAGCAACTTGATGATTTGTATGTTCTTTTATATCCGTTAGCGTCATTTTAATGATACAATGATTTGATTGAAATTCAAAATAGATAATAGTAGACAGTCCTGTTTGTTTTTGCTGGCTTTGAAAAAACTAATAATTACTCAATTTCTTTCAGTGTGCGAAGACACCTGGCTATGATTAGGAAGCTACGATCATTTTGTAAACACTGAAAACTGAGATACCCATAAAATAAGTTTATATTTTTTCTTTTTTTTGTCTGTGGATAACAAAACAAATTCGGTTTGATAAAAATCAATCAAACAAAAATATAATAAAAAAAAATAATTTCCTTCTAATTTATTGTATTTCGGTTTTACCTTCAGTGTGACTTACCACGAGAGAAAATGAAACTGGTATAAATTGTATTCGAGAAAATATCGTCTCCAGTAATAAGATAAAATATATTTATTTATTTATCAATTTATTTTTTTTATTTATTTGTCTCTTGTTTCTAGATTTAAAAAAAAATGAAGAATCTTTATTTTATAACATTTTTTTTTATATTAGCCGATTTTTTAACATTACCTACTATTATTTTCTAGATACAAAATTAAGTTATACGAGTAAAAAATATTTCTTTTTTATATAAACAATTTGTGTTTCAGAAATAATTTTATACATTTTACTTTTAAATATTACATTTATTTTGTTACATATAATACTAGTGTGTAAATTTGTGTGTTTTTTTAATTGTCTTAAATATACATATATATTTTTTCAGCAAAGTTGGAGTAGTACTAAAAACTTGGGCTCTGAAATTATAATATGCGAGTTCAAATACCAATGTAAACCATTGCATTCACCTTAAAAATGACCTTGTGCCAAACTTGGTTGATGCTGCTCACCAAGTACATATAACATATATTTTTTCATATATTACCTAGTTTTTATTCCAGTTAAAATATCGGGTTTTAAAAACAATGAGCCCGACTTAGCAAAATTACTAGCTCGTCACTCAGAGCCGTTTGATTAGAGGACCATATTAGGGCCGAAATATCGATGAGTTTTATTTTAGCTTAAGAAACCAAAGGCCATTGGTCTTTAATAGCTGAAAAGATTAAATGAAATTTACTCAACAATTCTGAATAACTAAAATTGAAGCAATTCTGAATTCTAAAAAACTTTATTATAAATCTTGTAAATTATAACCAAATATTTTTTGAGCGACAAAACTGCACAATTCACCGAACTTTTCTCACCGGTTTTGGCATGAGCCTCTCGGCTTCTCCGACACCTCGAGAAACAAACGTTCAAGGACCTCAAAATCCCGGATATGAGATTCTGCCAAGTTCGAGTTACCTACCCACTGGCTTTCGACTTACCATGACAAATTCAGCAATCAATCACTTATTTCTTTAATGGTGTTTTCGATAATCGAAACTAAACTATAATGGAAATAAATCGACGGATATCTTTTGATGAAATAACAGATTGTGTAAAAAAATGTCGGTTGATCGATGGATTGGGGTGTTTGTATTTACGGCATATCAATCTTTTGTTACAAGAGTTCAGATTCCTGTCAAAACAATTACATCCCGCTTTAGCAACCTTGGGCAAATAGGACTCGTTTACTAACTCAGGAGAGCAACTCATCTAGGTGAAGGTCAAGCCTAGGTTTATGGAGCACGTAAAAATGGCATGGTGTCTAACTTGGGTTGGTGCTCGACAAAGTAAATATTATATCAACCTTCCAGATCATTTAATGCCGAGAACGCTCATTTTAATGTAAAAATAATACGACGCATGTAGTATTATTTTTATTTTTTTGAATAACACAATATTCTCTGTTTAATCCATAGCCGGAAGGAATATGTGGATTCATATCTTGGTATTAGACCAATATTGAACGCAAATGGAACAACTGGAATTTGAACTCGTATACTACGATTCCGAAGTCCGACTACATACCCACTAGCCCAAATGAACATGCCCTCGATGGATTAGAATTGTTACACCAGGCACATCACATTGCGATAAGATATAAATGAATGGGGCCATGATTGTATAGGATCTGGACGAGCCCAATATGGGGTGAAATCCGGTCTCACAACATTATTTTAATTATTTTATTGTTAAAACTCACGAGAAACATCGAGGCTGAAATCTGCATTTCAATACTCGACAGAAACAGAAAGCCTTCAAATTGAAGTTAAGGACAAGTCACAGTCAGATCACTGAAGTTAAGCAATGTAGACACTGTTCAGATGAGGAACCGCGTAGGAATATCATAGCTGGTTGGTCAGTCGAACGCATTGAGCATTTAAACTGAAAGACATTAACCGCCCTAACACCGACCGTCGATGCTAAAGAAATATTTTTATTTGGATTTACCCCTTAGGGTGAAGACTGGGAATCTCAGTTTATTTCTGGGATTGCGAAAACTCTATAACAATGGGAAGACTAATCTAAGTCCAAACGGGTGAAGAAAGGTCTTTCTGTTCAACAACAAACGAAACCACCAGATCCAATCGATAAACCACAAAGCTGGGAATTGTAAATGTCATTTATTTGATATTTTATATACCTTGTCTGTATCTGTGAAATATTTGCACAGAAGGCTATCAAACGGCGTCGTGTCAAGATGCTTAAATATCTCGACTGTATCATTTACAAGAACCATGGACTATTAGCCGGACAAGTGCTTCAGCCACTTGTCAAAGTCTCTACTAGAAATCGATATATCAAAAAGCCGAACTGACTGGGGGATCAAGTGCAAAAAATATTAAAGTGTTTAATTCTACCCCGACCAAAACTTGAGAGGACCACTTGGCCAAGTCAGACTGCAGAATCGTAATACGCGAGTTCCAATCCTAGTCGTTCAATTATCGTTCATATTTGGACTAATGCATTTTGTAATGTTAAGAAGTTATAAGTCCCACATTTCCCCCATCTATGGATTAATTAAAAAAGCTCATTGTGATATTAAAAAATTCACGCGTCAACAAAAAAAATGTTTATCAAAAACTGATTGTTCTCGACATTAAATGACCTAAAAAGGTTGATATGCGGTAAAAAAAAAATGAATAAAACTGTTTGCTTTTTCTTTATCTTTTTAATTCATTTCATTACTTTTTCTTTCTATTTAATTCACTGGAAAATTCTACTTGGATCAGTGGATAGGCAATTGTACTTGGGAATCGTAATATGAGAGTTCGAATCCCAGCCGTTTCATTTGCGTTCACATTTCGACAAATACTTTTTGGAAAAGTACAAATACAATATTTACTGCTATGGATACAATAGAGTATATTGTGTTTAAAAAAACTATTTGTGCCTTCAAGTGAAGAGGTGCCGAATCTGCTGGAACTCAGAAGATACCTGTCAATCTAACTCCAGTAGAAACTACAGGTTGATGGGTACCCAGGCACCTTGTCATTGCTGGGAGATTCCATAATGATAATTTTTTTTATGGAAAATTTAAGATGAAGATGATGATGTTAATGGTGGTGGTGGGGATATGTTATATTCCTTATTACCATCAGCTAAATATCCAAGAAACCATTTTAGAAAAAATATTAAATTCAGACAAATAATACTTTCAGTAGTATTTTGTGACCGACTTCATTTAATGAGAATCGGAAACAGAGATAAAGACGAAGCGGATACAGCAGCTCAATCATCCCAACATATTTGAAAAGATGAAAGCATAGAAATCAGAAGCAAAATAAAAATAATAGTAATAATAATAATGATAAATAAAATAAAATAAACCATCAATTTGTAAAAGAAAAATGGTTGAAAATACCGAAAAGCCATTTTCAATATTGAATTATTCCAAATAAACCAACGAAGAGGAAGTTTTATAAGGTATTATTTTCTTAAAACTTAAAGGAAACGAATCCTAAATATCATGCCAAATAGTTAACACACACATATTAAGAAAAAATATGTTAACAGGGGAACGAGATTATTTGGACTCATCTTGGTAGTTTTTGATGCTTCTACACGACGATGCGGCCTAGTTCACCTCAAACCGTCTTCAGGTGTTATAACCGTAGCCTCAGATGAGTATGTTGGGTCTCGTCACCGAATCCCCAGTATTCCATGAAAAAAAAAGAACTATAAAGAGGAACGAGAATCCACCGAAATTTAATCGTGGAAAATTCAAAAATCGAATCAAAGAAAATAATGTTGAGATGCAAAATATGTAGAAAATATTAATTTGGAATCCTTTACATAAGGCTTGGTTATCAGTGCAGAGTATTTTGGACTATTATTTTCAAAAGACTTAATATTGCAGATTTTGCCCTTGTCGTGGTACATTTTATTGCCCGAGAGATTTTTTTCTGCGACATAAAAAAATCTAAAAAACATCTCGAGAGTAGCAAGATTTAGGGAATAGGTCGGGGTCTGATCAACCTTAGCTTGGTCGAGCTCAAGAGACAGTCTGATGCCTGTAAAACAAACCTTAGTAATATCACTGATGACGTGCCCTAACCGCATCTAAATAATGTATTTTTTAAATCAAAATAAATGACTAATAAAAATCAAAAATTGCCTGAATACATAATTTTTATCTTATTGTATTCTATTTATTTGTATCTTATTTTGTCTTGCGATAATGGATCCAATTTTAGACACCAAACAATGCAACAAAGTCAAACATGTCCAATCATTTCAACAAGCAAGAAAGAAAAAAATATTCATTACAAACATTTTTTGTAACTCTTCAACCAACTGACTCAAAACATCTGCTTTCAACATCACACAAATTATTATCCTTTTTTCAAGCTATTTCTTTATTAACCCTTTAAATCCTAAAGGGCTGATATATCGGCTCTGATGGCGTAAGGGAAAAGAAGACACACCAATATTTTGATGCAAATATGTTGCACTATTATAACAACTCTGGGTGACTACTTGGTAATTTTGATAAGTTACGGTCCAAAGGTTAATCTGTTTCATCAATTTTGTGATATAACTATTTAGTTAAAAAGTGGACACACACTTGGCTGACTGTTTGGTTTAGTACATTAATTTATTCATGCATTATTTCATTGTTATTCGGAATTCTTTGTATGAGATTTGATAATTTTAGATCTGTTTCTTTTTTTTTTTAACTGTTATAATCATCCTTATCATTTTGGGAAATGTGTTATACTAATATTTATTATGTTGAGACATCTGAAGTTGTAAATTTGATTTTTTAAATTTAAATGACATCATACAGATTACTTCTTAAAATGCTACTCTGTGGATTTCTAGATTACAACGCTTCCAAAAACGTGCAGAGATGATATTTTGAGTAATTGTAAGTGTATTATATTAAAATACTCATTGGTTAACTTTTACAATAAAAAATCAGATCGTCTTGATAGTATGAGACCAACATCTAATTTATACTATAGCTCTTGAGAAAATAAAAACTTATATAGTTATTTTCAACATCAAAAAAAATTATAAACACTTTTAACTCTGACTTATCAAAATTAGCAACAAGTCTTTAGGAACCATTCTATTAAAGGACCAAATGAAGGCAAAAATATCGACGTTTCATTCCCCTTACGTCGTCAGAAACGATATATTAACCCTTTAGGGGTTAAAGGGTAAAAAAAAACAAGAAAATCAATTTAATTTAACTTTTAGGAGAAGGGGTTTATTTCATTGATTTCTTTTTCATTTATGATACTTTCACATCGGCAGTTCAAGTTATAAAATTTTCTTTGATCTATTTCTTATAAACAACATCCAAGGGAAACGAGAATGAGTCTCGGCCTTTTGCCATAAGCATAAAGACAAACACACATAACACCGTACAATTTACGGGTAGCAGCTAAAACTAAGGCACAAAATTTGAAAAATTAATATTTGTTAGAAATGATACCCGTGGAAAGCTGAAATTCTGACAACTAGTTGTCGCTAGAGCATTTGATTATATCCTCTCATTTTTATGTGAATGTTAATGAAAAAAAAACTATTTATTTTCAAAAATTCCTTGCACGATTTTTTTTATATTTTAAGAATGAATTGAATAAAAATAAATATAAGGTATAATCATACTTCGATACATTGCCGTTTTTCACCAGCCACTTTGTATTTTCACATTCAAACGAGAATTGAATTATTTGCATAGCTTTTACTATTTCAGTGGTAACGGAAAAAGTTCAGTAAATTCATGGTTTTAAAAGCTACAGATTTTGTTACGTTCATATACGGGTTAACCTCCTTCTAGCCGACACGAATTCCTTATAACTGTTCAAATTATATATTAAATAGAACATCTTTTGAAAATTAAAAAATATGTCTTGACAAAAAAAGATTTAAAAAAATTAATGTGTTAATGCCGGATTATTAACCTTTTAGACCCTAAAGGGCCGATATATCGGCCCTGAGAACCTAAGTTATATTAAGACTAACCAATAGTATGACACTAATCTGTTCCTCAAATATGATATGTCTGAGTGACTACTTGTTAATTATGGTAAGTTAGAGTCGAAAGGATTATACCAACCGCAAAAAATTTGAAATTTTGTGAAACGCTAATCTATAAGTCATACATTTGTTTCGTTTCAGCTATTACTCACGGTCTATGGTTTTAATTGATCAATTCGATGGTTTATATTCTCAGCATAACCAACCTCTTGGATTATTTTGAAGAGATTGTATGGATATGTTTATTATTTATTAGTTTTTATATTTAATTATTCCGTTAGTTTTAATTTTTTTAATAATTATTGTTTTATTTATCGAAATTTCAATACAAATATTGCAGTCTGATAAGTGTTACTTGTGATGTGTGGTTGGCCTTATCATTCTATTTTTGTGTTTGATTGTAAGTGTGAAACGTTCGAGACTTTTCTGTTAGAGATCTTAAGTATTTTTCTTTCAAGTGCACTTGCAAAACATTGCGAACCCTCGACAAAGAACTGTTTAAGTACATTTGTAACAGTTGATTCTTTAGAGACATGTCTGTTTCATTCAATGTCTGTTAATCTACTGAATATTGTTCACAAACTTGTCCACCCCACACACTTGTCTACCCCACCACGTGTGTCATTATTTCGTCTTTGATTATACTTTAAATTTCTAGATTAAGCGTCGTCTTTTTTTTCGTTTTTTGGTCTTTTCATTTCTCGTCACTGCACCATTTTAGATAAGAGTAGCTCGAGCGTTTGGACAGCTGGAAGTCGTAGAAATGAAATCATGAAAATTTTTTTTTTTTTTTTTTTTTACTGTTTCTCAGGAATTTTTTTCCTCAAATTTTTGCGTGCATTTTAACTCCGGCAACAAAAGCTAGTTCCTGATGTTAGCCAAGAGTCGAAAACTGGGTCCATTATCGCAAGAGAAAAAACAAAAATAAAATACAATAAGAAAAAAAATTAAATACAGAATAAAAAAAATAATAAGAAAAAATGTTCCCATTTACTTAAAGATTACTGGCTTAAATAACTGTATTTATATTCTAAGAATATCATCTGCTTCCTACTGTTTCATATCCAGTGTAAATGTTTAGTTTTTATGTAGAAGAACATGCACTCGGGAAAAATTCACGCGAATTCAGTGCAAAAACGAAGCTAATAAAAATCGTTAAAAGATGTACAAACACTTGGAATTATGTTGCATTTATTTTTGGTGTAATACTATTAAAAAAGACATTTTTTATTACAAGGATCCATTAAGAATTTTCGTTAGATTCGGGAAAAGATTGATTCTGCAGGGTGTTTATCACATCATCAAACTAATATATAAATGGAAATTTGTGCGTGGGTGCAGAATTGGTAAAAACTTGGACTCTGCAATCGTAGTTCACAAGTTCAAATCCACTTAAAATATTTACATTCACCTTTAGCTGCCTCGGGCAGATGGTGCTTATTAACTTTGAGAGCAGCTCATTTAGGTAAAGAGCAACACTAAATGCAAAAAGCCTAGGTATATACAGCACATATTAATTGCCTTGTGCATAACTTGGTTTGGTGTTCCAACAAGTAAATATAACAGAAACTTTCTGAGTGTGTGTGTCTGTGTTCGTTCCCTATGGGCTGCAAAACAGCTGTACTAAATTTCATGTGTCAGTGTGTATCCTTTGGTAAGTGTTGATTGGAATACACAACGTGGTCGAATCGCAGTTTAAGTTTGGAATTTTATCAAAGTATATTTTAGACATATTTAATCCTCACCAAACATGACATGATGATGAACCCCTGTGTGTATACACACACACATTATATAAATATATATATAAATATATATATATATATATAATCTGTAGGCTAAGATTGCTTATATTTATAGTTAGAGTGCTCAATATCAGTGATAGAGCATGTATATTAGTTAAGAGAAGACATGGAGTCAACGGCCTTCGGTGACTGTCAATTTCTCGCCTGCGTGTTCTCAGACCGTAAGGAAGCCAATTTACTTACGTTCGTTTAAATAGGTATTACGGTTAACTTACCACAATATATAACAAGCAAACAACCATAAAGCACGAAATTAAAACAAATCGAAAATAAAAACATAAAATACATAATTAAGAACAAAATGTACTACTAAAAAAATAAAAACTCCCATGATGCAACCCACATCCGGAACCATACCTATTAAAACGAACGTAAATAAACTGTATTCTTTTCGGTCTAATGACCAACCAGGCAAAAAAGTAACGGTCACTGAAGGCCATTGACTCCGTATCTTCGCCTTATATATATATATATATATATATATATTAGTTAAGTGCAGACACAAAATCAACATCCTTCGGCAACTGTCATTTTCTTGCCTGAGCGGGCATCAGGCCGAAAGCTTTCGAAAGCAATCTGCACTTAACTAATATACACGCTCTATCAC
>JAUZSX010320949.1:0-11655 GCA_034780655.1 Idiosepius hallami | reverse complement strand
CCCGAGGCTGCTAAAGTGAAAGTAATGGTTTTGACTGGGAATTGAACTCGCGTAACACGATCTCACAGCCCGAGCTTTTACCAATGCTCCACCGTCGCTGCCCTCAGTTGTCTCAGACAACTATGATGATCTGATTTTTGTATTATAATTGATTAATTTGAACAATGAATTTTGAATCTAGTTCTTTAAGTTCAGAATAAAAAAAAACATTTGGCTGCAACCTATTCATCTATTAATTATACATCCAGAATAGATTTCTTTTGGGATAGAATGGCCTCCTAAGTGTTAACATGCTGTTGAATAAATTATTGAGGTAATCTGAATTTGTGTTGCCCTCCATTTTAGTTAAATATATTCTCCTGGGATTAGAGATGTAGCAAAGGTGCATTGGAAGAAGCAGTTCACTGTGGTTGGCACTTTCTTTTCTGTTATATAATAAGAACAAAAAAAATGAAAGTTGTTGAAGATATTTTCTTTATCTGCCTGACTAAAATCAAGTTTTCACAGGACATTTTTTTATGGTAGGACATTTGTGCTTTGCCTTCATTAAGTGCTTGGGGATTAATTAGTGCATCTAGTGTTATTCAAACAATGTCTTGGTGGAAAACATGTGTTATCTGTAACATTGGGTCCCTTTTTAACTTAGGGGCAGAAGGGAATCTGTAGGAAAAAGCTGACAACAGGATCTAAATACCAAATGAAAAATGTCTTTTCAACCTTATTCTTTTTTTTAACGATTAGAGTCAACTTATTTAAACATTAAAAGGTTTCATAGTAACTTTTGGCTAGTAACTGGAAATATTTAGTTCTCAAAGGTCAACTGAAGGTAAATTTGTCTGTAGAGCCCTGAATGGTTTATACTTAGGACAGTGGGTAGGCAGTCCAACTAAATGATTGTAACACAAGAGTTTGAATCCTAGTAGTTCTGTTTGCATATTTGGACTAATACCCTTGGAAAAGGTATGAATTCTTGAATTTCCTCCAGCTATGCGTTAAATAGTGCATATTGTGTTATTTAAAAAAAACTGTTTGGATATGACCTAAAAAAATTGAAATGCCTTAAATAGACAAGACCAGCCGAAATAGTTAAATATTTATCAAAAAATGATTGTTTTCGGCATTAAATGACCGAGAAAGATATGTTTACCTGGTTAAGCAATAACCTAAATTACGCAGAAGGCCATTTTAAGTGCTGATTGAGATCCCCAGGCTTTTCTAATTAGTGTTACCCTTCCCCTGGATGAGATACTCCCCCGAGTTAACGAGCCCCATCTGCCCTTGGCAACTAAAGGTAAAGGCAATGATTTTGACTGGGATTTAAACTATTGTAAAAAGAATAATAAAATAAGGTTGATATGCAAAAAAATGTAAATGAATCCATTATTTCTTCCACCCAATCTAGAATCCTTTATTCACAAAAAAAAAAAGATTTTTATTTATACTGATGCAGCTTCTTGCCATTAAAGAAGTATGACCAATAAAGTGAGTCAATCATGAAAAGTGATCATGAAGAATGTACTTTTAATGAGGATAAATAGTGTGAAAGACTCAGCAATAACCGACTCTAGACAATAGTAGAGAAAGAAAGGACAAATATGGAAAAGAAAATACAAAAATTCTAAGAACTCTTGCCCTCCCCCCAAAAAAATAAAAAATAGAGAAAAAGAAAAAAGGAAAGAAAAAAAGAAAAAAAAGAAAAAAGTAAAGAGAAAAAAAAGATAAAAGAAGAAAGGAAAAAAGGTAAGAAAAGAAAAAAAAGAAAAAAGTGAAAAGAAAAAAAAGAAAAAAGTAAAAAGAAAAAAAAAAGTTTAAAGTATAAAAAGATTTCCAGGCTCCATCCTTTATTTCTTTCTTCAAATGGAAATGTGCAATAAAAATAACTGACTTAGAAGAACTCTAATTATAGATAAAAAAAATCAATCAAAAATTATTGAAGTGGAAAAATGCTTAGAAGATAAGTAAACTTTTTTTTTCTTTTCTTTTTAGGTAGATTTTTGGTGTTCTTTTATTCTTAAAAATAAATTTTTAAAAAATCTTTAAAAATCTTAGAGCAAACATTAGAGCTAAATGGATTGGAACCCCAAGAAAATTATGCTTAGGAATTCTCAAAGAGCAGGTCATTCCGATATTGCACATGAAAGAAGAAATGCAGTCACTATTTATAAAAAGATGCACTTCAAAATAGAAATGCCAAAGGAAACATAACAATTTGTGTCCATTATACTGGGTGTTCAAATAGTTGCTGTGTAGTAGAAAATAATGTCCATGCCAATGGAAGAACTTTTCAGCATTTCCTTTAAAATAAGCTGTTAATTCCATCTTCATTTTCCAAGCTTTTTTTTCTACTAAATTCATTTCCAAATTTTTTTTTTTCTACTAAATTCATTTCCAAATCTTTTTTTTCTACTAAATTCATTTCCAAATCTTTTTTTTCTACTAAATTCATTTCCAAATCTTTTTTTTTCTACTAAATTCATTTCCAAATCTTTTTTTTTCTACTAAATTCATTTCCAAAGGTATGGAAGCCTGGAAGCCTTCAGATATGATGGCCATAAGCTGGACAAAAAGCTACATTTTTAACTCAACTTGGCACAAAAAACTGACCCGATAGAAAGAAACAGCCATTTCCTGGTTCAGCAGTGTAAAAATACCCTGAATCATACATCTAGACTGGATTTAAAATGTAAAAACTTTTTGCCCAGTGTAATACGTACAACGAACCCCCCTCCCCGTGCAAAAAAAGGAAATCTAATAATAAGAAATTATATCAATGAATAGAAAACAAAAAGGGAAGATTAAAAAACAAAAGTTTTTGGCAACAAAAGAGCATGAAAATGGAAGAAGATGGAAGAGGATAGCCATGAGCAATGAGTGCAGGAACTTATTAAGAAAAAGAATGGCATTTCCAGATTTCTGTTTTGGTTTATAGCAAATCCTATAAAACTCTGAAGACAAGTGAAGCGGTACATGTAAAGCCAGGTAGTAAACAAGCGGAGGTTGTGGCCTTTAAGTTGTTTCACGAGTAGCAATGACCTGGAAATAATAACAAACCTTATTTTGGGCAATTTGTCAGGAAGGGGTTTTCTCTCTCCACTTTCTTTTACTCATCTAGGGTGGCGAGGTGGAGCATTGCTAAAAGCTCAAACAAGGGAATTGTATTACGCGTGTTCAAATCCCAGACAAAACCATTGCATCTACTATTAGATGGGCTCTACGGCAGATGTGCACGTTAACTTGGGCGAATAACTCATAGGTGAAAGGCGATAGTGATCACAAAAGCCAACAGAAACACCACTGCCTTTTAGGCCTTGTAACGGAAAAATGGCAAAGAGATGGGAACTGACTCGGAAGAGTATCTCATCTAAGTGAAGAGCAACACTGATTACAAAAAGCCCAGAGAAAAAACCACTGCCTTGTGAGCCACTGTTACGGCAAAAAGGTTAAGAGATGGGAACTGACTCCAAATCCTACTGCTGCCTCAGTCTTCCTTAGGAAAAAAGGCTGCACGGGGCTAACCACTCTGCCAAGCGAATACTAAAAAAAT
Source organism: Idiosepius hallami (assembly GCA_034780655.1). Classification (NCBI taxonomy): domain Eukaryota; kingdom Metazoa; phylum Mollusca; class Cephalopoda; family Idiosepiidae; genus Idiosepius; species Idiosepius hallami. The sequence goes on along the minus strand of JAUZSX010320949.1, from coordinate 8,111 downwards.
AGCTGTGAAATCAACTGAAGAAGTTAACTCTACACTCACTGAGCAAGAGAACTATATAAAAAATAAATCTTACTCATCCCAGATCTTTCAACTATTTTGGTCAGCAACCAATTCTTATTCCATTGATTTTTTGGTCAAATGTTATGAAAATACTGTAAAACTCTTTACGGCATCAAACTTGGTACTGACGAGGTAGAAGGTTAGACAAGGTACAAGAGAGAATTAAGAAAAAGTTTTAATGAAGGCTCGAGGATTACTGTGATATAAATTCATTTCTAAATTAAATTTATTCGTAATGCTTTTTTTTATACTAAATCCATTTCTCTTTTCTTTAACATAGTTAAATTAGCCTATTATATAAGAAAGTAGTATGTACATATGCAAATATTAGTGTCTGAAACATTTTTTAAAATACTTATTGTGGTTTCATTTTACTCAGAGCTCTACGTATAAACACAATGTTTTTTAAATAAACAATAAGGATTAATTTTCTGAAGAGTTATAGGATGTAGGATCTCATACAACCACGACAATCTAGTGTTTATATTATTATATTCACTTGATGAGCACCAACCCAAGTTTGGCACAAGGCCATTTTACGTGCTCTTACTCGGGTTTTTTACATTTAGTGTTATCCTTTACCTAGATGAGCTGCTCTCCCGAGTTAATGAGCCCCATCTGCCCGAGACAGCTAAAGGTGAATGTAATGGTTTTGACTGGGATTTGAACTCACGTAATACGATCTCAGAGCCCAAGCTTTTACCAATGCTCAACCATCGGTTTTGACTTTTGTTAATATGTTTCCATCTATATTTCCAACATGTTATTTTTAAAAAGCTGTTAATACATATGACTGCTAGTTAACTACATAGTGTCAAGTCACGTTTGAGACCCTGGTTCCAGTCAGATCTCTGAAGTTAAGCAATGTTGAGCATAATCAGTAGTTAGATGGGTGACCAATAAGGAATACCAGGTAACATATTTTGTGCCGGGGCAGGAAACGGTTAGCGTTTGTGTATGGGGGCGCAATTAAACCACTGGGTTCTTGCATAAATATACCCTGACAAATGTATAAATGAAGTGATACATGTTTTTTGTTTTTTCAAAAATATGAAAAAATTCTATCAGATTTAAAAAAAAGAATTCTATCTGATATATATTTTTTCTTTTTCATACATACACATACACACACTCATATATGTATTTATATTTTTAAAAAGTCCTATGAGTAAAAAAATAAATAAATAAAAGGAGTAGTATATCATTGTGGAAAAATAAGTTATTTTTCAAGCAAGCTTATAGATCTTTTAGAATAATGGATAGACAATTGCTATCTTTCCTAACCTATTCTCACTTGATAGGTGCACAATGATTCTAAAAAGATGTGTCTTTTTAATTTGGTCAAAGGCAGAATTCAGGCCATATTCTTGGCACCAAAGACAAACAAAAGCAACAATGATTTTATAGAAAGCAAACAGCAAACAATAAGGATTTTATTTGATGCCCAATGGAGAAACCAATAGCAAATATTTTATTTGATTTGATTCTGTGTCTGATGAATAGCAGATGCATTGGCTCCATCTAAATATAGGGTCATTTAAGCATAAGGATTAGCTTTCACTCTGGGTATCCATTGCGTGATGATGCTACAATCATTTTATTTAATATCTATCAAATAAAAATCAGTTTTGACTGTATCAATAAGACTTTGGGCGGCGATGGTGGAACATTGGTAGAATCTCGGACTCTGAGATCGTGATACGCAAGTTCAAATCCCAGTCAAAACCATTACATTCACCTATAGCTGCCTCGGGCAGATGGGGCTTGTTAGCTCGGGAGAGCAGCTCATCTAGGTGAAGGGTAACACTGGATTTAAAAAGCCCAGGTAAGAGCACGTAAAATGGCCTTGTGCCAAACTTGGGTTGGTGCTCACCAAGTAAATATAGTATCAATAAGACTTTCCTTTTTCTTTTTACAAAAGTGAAAGTAAAGTCCATTTGGCATTGTGGGTAGGCAGTCAAACTTTGGAATCATAGTACGGGAGTTCAAATATCAGTTTTTCCATTAGCATTCATAATAATTGTACTAATACTTTTGAGATGGTATGAATTCCCACTCCCCCCAGCTATGGGTTGAATAGTGAACATTGTTTTCTTCAAAATCTACATATGTGTACATAAATGATTGTTCTTAGCATTAAAAATATTCTTAGCATTTAAAATGACCTAAAATGGTTGATATTCCATAAGAACACAAACAAAAAGAAGTGAAAGAAAATATAAAAGCATAATTGTTGTTTTAAAACACATTTTGATACTTAATTCTCTCATATGAATTTATTCATTATCTGGAAGTTGTAAAACTATATTTTTTAGACATTATTACGAACTCTCATTTTTAGATTTAATTAGAAGTATTGCAAATATTCTAGAGGAAAGCAGTTAGTGTCCTTTTATATATATACAAAATTCATTTCTAATGCTTTTTTCTATGAAATTCATTTCCAACTTCAGTTCAAAAGATTTTCTATAGTAGTTAAAGCAGTCTATAAAGGCAGAACTGTACATAGGCAAATTTTAGTGGTCGGAATCAATTATTCATAAATATCTATTGTAGTATCTTTTTCTGAAAGGCTCTACATAGAAACAGGATTTTCTTTTGTAGTTTTATTTTCCAAAGAGCTACAGGATGTAGGGTCTGATACAAACATGATCTGATTTTATTATTATATAGATAGAGATTTAACATTATCTACCAAACTTGTGTATACACACATACACACATACATATATATATATATATGTGTGTATATGTGTGTGCATATACAAGTTTGGTATTGTCCACACTTTTTTGGGTGGTTAGAGAACAAGCGTATTTGCTGTATTTGCAATATTTGTAACTCTGTGGGTTTACTTAAAGAGCAGTTATGTATACATTATATATATATATATGTATATATATATATATATATATATAAAGTCATTCAGTGGCGTGGCGTGGCAAGGGTGGGGTGGAATGTATGATCCGGCCCAGGTGGCACATGCCAGGGGGTGGTATTTTGAGGGGGTAATCTGAATCTTTATAACCCAAAAATGATTTTTTAAGATTATAGTTTATGTGCATAATACTACATCATCAGTCCAATGAAAATAAATATTTTGAGTTGAATATAATTATGAATTTAAACATTTTCTGGAAGTTTTAAAACGATTTTTTAGACAGGTGCAAGCTGCCTTCTTTTTTTTAGAGTAAAGGGGTTGTAAGGCGCATTCTGCATTGTGGCCGCTATCTGGCAAAGCAAAGCACTGACTTTCTGACTATAGCAAGTGAACATGTGTAAATGTCCTGGAGAAGAACCAAACTGATTAGGTCTTTAGCATCATTTACTAAATCTTGATAAATACTGGTCTTTCAAGCCAGTATAGTCACCTTCCATTTGCTCTTGCCTTCAGCCATGTCTCAACAAGCACTTGAAATCATTCATTGAAAATTCATCTTCTCCATTTCCAGATTCTTACATTTATTGTGTTTAAACAAAAGGAAGTCAACTGAAGTGATAAATTCCGCGAAAGCCTTGAGGCCTAATCGGGTCATGAAAACATACACTACACCTTAATCACTGAATGCAAATGGATGGTTTTTAAAGAGAGAATGATGCTTGGAAAAAAAATTATCAAAATTTACACAGAAAATAACAGAGGTTGTAAGAAAATTACCTCAAAATCTACAATCGGGATTTTGGGAGGTCCACTTGGCCTAATCGGTAGACAGTCAGACTTCAGAATTGTAATATGACAGTTTGAATCCTATTCGTTCCATTTGCATTCATATTTAGACTAATATGCTTGGGAAAGGTATGAATCCCTTCATTCGCTCAAGCTATGGATTAGATAGTGCAAATTGTGTTATTCAAGAACCCCAAAAAGATGTTTATCAAAAAATGAGTGTTCTTGGCATTAAATGATCTATAAAGGTTTATAAGCTGGAAAATTAAAGCCAAACCAAACAATAGGGATTCTAATGAATGAAAGAATATCTATGAAGGAAAAGTGAAAAGAATACGTTAAAATGTAGCGTGTTTTTCCTTCCATATTTCTTTTAGTACAACTAAGAAAACAAGAATCCTACAGTCAACAAAATAACATTGGATAATAGCTAAAGAACGGTCAACATAATGTGTTAGAAAAATATAAAACGTTTAAAAAAAAAAAAAAACACCCGAAAAATTACATGTGCAAATAATGCAAAGATGAAAAATACATCATAAACTAATAAAAAAATAAAGACATAAGATCAAAACACTAACATCTAAAATGAAACTAACAATAAGAAAAATGTCAATTCCTGATGATGGTCAAGGAGGACCAGAAAAGTTTGGAAAGCTGAAGGACTACATAACACTAAACCCTAATATAAAGCCCTTGTTCAAAAACAAGAAAATCAGAAAAGAACACTCACTAAAGGAAATCAAAAATCTGTTGTTTTTTTTTTTTCTATTTTATGGCATATCCACCTTAAGGTCATTTATAACAAGAACAATCATTGTATACACAAGTTAATTTATTTTTCAATAACACAATGCTGGTTATTTAACCCATAACTGGAGGTAATAAGGGTATTTGCATCTTTTCCGAGGGTATTGGACCATTTATAAACAAAAATGGGATGACTGGGATTCGAACTTGCATTCTACAATTCTGAAATAAAGGTCGACCTGACGAACGCATAAGCGAGAAACTGGTTGTTGTCGACTCCCGTTGACTCAGTGTCTACACTTAACTAATATATATACATATATATATATATACACACTCACATATTTAAACAATTACTACCAATATTTATAGTTAAAAGGCTCAATATAAGTGATAGAGCCAAACTGAAACTAATGATTAATAGTCAGACCATTATCATTGATTTAAATCAAGAAATCGTTAAAAAGTTGCCAATTCCCAAGTCTTTGCCTGATGCAAACTTATTGTTAAATCAGAAAGTAGGCTTAGGTCATACAAAGTACAAGTTTCATACTTTTTGTTCCATTTAAGAAGAGTTGAAAGCGCTAAAAGGAAGGATTGTGTTAGAATGGAATCCTGATTGCAGTACAAGTTTTGTCTTTGATATTAAATCAGGCAAAGTCAAAAAAACAAAGTTGGTGCAGCTCAACATGTTTTAAACATGTCTGGTAAATAAAGATCTATTTGTCTACAAGCTGATCTACATTAATCTACAGACAACTGACAATCTTCTTTTGTCTAATTTCTTACTCCAGCTTCATTTTAAGACATATCTTGAGGTCCTAATAATAACAAATTCAATTAAATAGCTTCTTGGTTAATAATGAAAACCTATTTCTTAGATTGTATTTTTCTGAACATTTTAACAATTCTTTTGCTCTCAAATTCTACTTTTGTCAGCTTTTTTTTTACTTTGCTGACTTTGCTTGGATAAAAATAAAAAAAAAAAAGAGTGAGAGAAAATTAGTTTTATTTAATTTTAAAGGTTACAGTTATTCCTCAAACTGCATTTAGATGATTAAAAATATAGGTCAATTCACCTAGGAGTTTGTGTCTCTTTTTGCAATACAAAAATATTTTTATGAGAGTAATCTATTGGTTTATGTTGAGTAACCTATACATTTAATGGTGTGGTATGCAGAGCCATGTTTAGGGCCTCCGCAGACCCTGCAACTGCAGATGGGGGGTGCAAGCTCCCTAGGAGCTGCAGAGCTCCTTGGATTCACAGATCTTTTGTAATGCAAATAATTACCAAAATAATTAATCTTCAGGATTAACTAGAAAATCATTATTACACCTATATATTGAAATCTACATCGATCAATCCATAAATAGATCTATGAATATTTGTATATGTATGTATTTATATAGACTTTGACTGAAGCCTTTAGTATGTTGTGTGTATGCAAGTTGCTTTTTTAGGGTAAAAGGGACCGCAAATTCTGTTATAAGGTTAAGCATGTCACTGGTGGTGTGTGCAGCTGTTGGTTGGTTTGGTTGTGATGTAAAAGTGAGACTTGTTCATGATAGATAAAAACAAACAAAATGTTAAGTTTAAAAAAAATATTCATCATATTTTAATTGAAACTTCCTTTATTTGAAATAATTAGGTGTGTTACGTTCCTATCTTAACCAACTAACTTCAGCCAACCTAAATCTATTCTTCAAATTTGACATGTCCAGTACAGACTGACTTAATACTTTATACCCAAGAGGGCCTATAAATCGACCCTGGCCATTTCAGGCAAAAGAAGACTAACCAATGTTAAGGCCTTGTTCTCTAATAGAATGGCTCTGAGTAACTAATTGGTAACTTTAATAAGTCAGGTTTTAAAGATTTTACCCTTTAGAACCTAGCAAGAACAAAAGGAAAACGAAAACACATCAAAACTTCGACCCTAAAATGTTTCTCTAATATAATTGCCCTGGGTGACTACTTGATAATTTTGATAAGTTAGGGTTCAAAGATTTAACAAACTCTGAACAACTGTGACTGAAACTAGATTCCAACAGAAACTTAACTAGAAAATTTATTAAAACGTGTTATTCCTGAAATAACAAGATTAAATTTTAACTTTAAAAATTTTTTTAAATATATTTTTTGAATTCTAATCTAAAAATGTCTATGACTTGAAATGTAATATAGGAATATTGCATCATATAAAATAATTTGTAGAAAGCCCATTAAAATCATATATCAATCCATCTACATCAATACAGACATAAATAAATCCATGTTCAACCATTACGGAAGAACCAATGATGTAGAAAAAATGTTTATTTAGGTCTTTGACATCGAAAATATTAAAGCAATGTCCTAAAGTGGTTTGCATTTGGGGAGCCATTAATAATACAATTCACTTTTAGTTAAATACAGGTTTCTTTGCAATTTTTCATTGTAAATGATTGATATTAGACTCTGGCAATAAGATAACATGCTGTGAGAGAAAGAGAGCACTTAGACTAATCCTTATGCAATGGCCACATGCTCCTACATACCATTGGGCATCAGGCCATTAAAGGACTGATTTAAGTTTTTGTTGATAGAGGTCATTGACATGGAAGCTGTTGAGTATTATTTACACAGCTCTTGCCAAAATAGGAAGCTTTTTATTTTGCTTTTTAAGTTGGATTTTTTATGATCAATCATGAATTAATACGTAACAATATTGTAAATATGATATCACCATTTGTTTATAGTTGGCAAGGTTTGCCAAATTTGCTTCGGCCAAATTCGTTAGTTTCTGTTAAGGTATAAGGTGTAAGTGCCAAGGTCTAGCATTGGTAAAAGCTTGGACTATGACATTGTATTATGCAAGTTCAAATCCCAATCAAAACCATTTAAGAAACAATGGTTGAAAAAGGGTTAAAAGGAAGACGAGTTTGGTTTTTACTAATGGGAACATTGCACCACTTAATAATATAAAGCTTTTAAATGCACACCTAGCTTTTAAAGACAAAGTTTTTTGTTGTTCCAGTGAGTAAGACCTGCAGCCAAAAAGCTAATTCATTCCCCATCTTTTCTTTAAATTCAATGTGTTCCAGATTAAGGCTGGCACGACCAAATATATGCACTCATCCTAAAAGCTCCAGTTTGAAAAATGATAAGAAAACAAAAACCAAGTAGTGGTTATCACCCAAGGAAAAAAAGATTCATTCATAGAGCAGAGGATTTCTAAAGACACTCTTGTGACCACCTGTCATCTTCCATGTCAGTTTGAAGATCTTCTCCATCGTCAGTGAGGCGTACCAAATGTTGGCACCAACGTATATCAAAGAATAACTGCCTTTTGTTAGTTTGATGAATTGTCTTGCACACTGGTCGGCAGAAAAATATCTTCATAAATATCTTTGATAAAAACTATTCTTCAGTTAAAGAAAATTTTTTTGCACCTCTGAAAGGTTACCATTTCATCTAACTTTAGGCAGAATCTTTGCTTTATGCATCGACATACTCAGGCAAGAAGAAATGGCATCTTTGTATTTATTATGTATATTTGAATATCAGTGAAGTTTCAATGCATAAGCATTTTTCTCTTTCAAATTAGATATAAGCATATAGAGCTGTATGAACATGATTTTTATGTGGATTGTACT
>JAUZSX010320928.1:0-11656 GCA_034780655.1 Idiosepius hallami | reverse complement strand
AGAGAGAGAGAGAGGGATAGAGAGGGAGGGAAAAGGGAGTGAGATGAGAAAAGAAGGAACTAAAAGGAACCAAGAGAGAGAGAGAAAGAGAAGGAGAGAGAGAGGGAAAGAGAGGGATAGGACATGAAAAGGGAGTGAGATGAGAAAGGAAGGAACCAAAAGGAAACAAGAGAGAGAGAGAGAGAGAAGGAGAGAGAGGGGGAGAGAGAGGGGGAGAGAGGGGGGAGAGAGAGGGGGCAATGAAGAAGGGATAGGTGTTTGTGATGGGGTGTTGGGGAGGGCGGGAGATAACTTCCGCTTACATTCGTTCTTTTCATCCATTGACCAAATTAGTCATTAGAGCATTCGTTTCGTTTCTATCGGGTTGGGTGGGGGGTGGTTGAGAATCTTTTTCGAGACAGGTTTCCACCTGGATGGCCAGGAACTTGTCTTACTTTAGCGAGAGCAGCAGTCGTAGATGCAACGGCAGCAAGGGACAAGACGAGCATCCGGTTTGGCAGAAAATTGGAAGAACGTTGAGATGCGACAAGAGAAGAAAAGAAAGAGAGTCAATGGGAGAGAGGGGGTCAGAAGAAGGAGGAGAAGAAGAAGAAGGTGAAGAAGGAATAGAGAAGAAGAAGGAGAAGAAAAAGAAGGTATAGAAGGAGAAGGAGAAAAAGGAGAAGATGAAGAAGTTATAGGAGAAGTAACAGGGTGAGAAGCAGAAGGAGAGAAAAGAAAAAGAAGAGGAATAAAACAAAGAAGAAAAGGGAGAAGAAGAATAGGAAGAAGAAGAAAAAAAGAAAAGGAAGAAAAAAAGAAAAGGAAGAAAAAAGAAAATAGGGGAAGGAGAAGAAGAAATAGGAGTAGAATAATAAGAATGTGTTAGAGAAGGTGAAGAAGGAGGAGGAGTTGGAAAAGAAGGAGGAGGAGTTGGGAAAGAAGGAGGAGGAGTTGGGAAAGAAGGAGGAGGAGTTGGAGAAGAAGGAGAAGAGGAAGAAGAAAAACAAGATAAGGATGGAGAAAGAAGAAAAGGAAGAAGAAGAAAGAGAAGTAGAAAAAGGAGAATTAAAAGAAGAAAGAGACAGAGGAAGAAGAAAGAAGGACCAGAAAGAGAAATAAATTAGTACATAGCACAGCAATGGAAATGAGTTGTAGGCTCCCCCCACCCAAAATTTTTCTGGGGACTGCGCTTCCCAAGCCTGACCCTAGACCGTATGTGCCAGGCCTAATTTCAGCGACCATCCAATATGGTGAATAATAGTGTTTAAGACGACAAAAGAAACCAGTCATGCAGAATAGAAACTGTCCAAAAAGGAAATCAGCCTTGATCTAACAAGGAGAGCAATCCACTCTTCAAATAGTCTTTGTTTTTATTGTCACTTGCAAACATTCTTATGATGAACACAGTGGCATAGGTAACTAGAAAGCAATCACCTTCAATAAAACTTAACCAAGATTAGGAAGCAAAGAGATATTGTCCAACCAGGGGCAGACCAAGCCATTGGTTAATCGGACCATGCCCAAGGGCCTGGCACTGAAAAGAGGCCATAGGTGGATTGCAGCTTTTGGAGCATTGGTAAAAGCTTTAGCTCTGGAATTGTAGTACTCAAGTTCAATACCCAGTCAAAACCATTGCATTCACCTTAATTTGCCTTGTGCCAAACTTGGTTGGTGCTGCTCACCTAGTATATTATATTTACATAGTGAGCACCAACCCAAGTTTGGCACAAGGCCATTTTTACGTGCTCTTACCTGGGCTTTTTATGTTTGGTGTTACTCTTCACCTAGATGCTCTCCCGAGTTAACGAGCCCGAGGTAGCTAAAGTGAAAACAATAGTTTTGACTGGGGTTTGAACTCGCGTAATACGCTTCCAGAGCCTGAGCTTTTACCAATGCTCCACCGTCGCTGCCCACCTAGTATATATATTATCTACAGAATGTTATAACCACACGGTTTATTAACCGGCCCTACTTGACCTACCGGGTCATAAGGCATTGATCAAATGACTGAGTGGGCAGTTAGCTACTGAATAGAGGCCCGCCCTTCTGGCTGCCAATATAATTATCAAAAATGTTCTTTTTAAATTCTCTAAAAGATTGGTTCATTGTGATATTCTAAGAAAGAAGAGAATGGTTTTAAATAAAATTAAAGTTTCTTTTCCAAAAAATTGTTACAATTATTTGAATATTGAAAACATTTGATTTCTTGAGGTTTTTTGTAAATTAAAAAAAAGGCAGTGGTCATGGCTATACTAAAGACTCCTGCAGATCCTGAAATTGCAGGAGGTGGGCACTGCAAGTACCCTAGGGGCCACATGTACCCCAGAATTGCAAGTAAGCTTTAAAGGATAAAATCTTTTAGGAACCAAATCTGAGATTTATGGAAAAGAAAATTAAATGATTTATTAAATAATTGATATTTCAATGTTTGATATCCATTTTCATAAGATAAATGAAATGACAAACATTGAAATTATTTATTTCATGCCAATGTGTAGGCCAGTGGTTGACAGCGCCCCCTTCAGCACCCCTCTCTTCCAACAGATGCAATAATGACAGAACATCTAGGAGAATATACAGTGGAAGTATACAGGGTGTATATATGTTTAGTTGCAATAACTGAGGAGTGTTTAATAAAACCGTCTCATTTTTCTAGCCTTTCTACCAATACCAATATCACATACTACTGTAATTGCTTTAAGGCTCCCTTCACAATTTTAAACGGCTCCTCATATGACTACTTACTTGCCAGCGCCCCCCTGAATGTCCTTATCACCCCCTCCCCCGGGGGCAGTAACGCGTACTTTGAAAACCACTGGTTTAATGAAATTGTACCGTTTTCCCAGCCTTTCTACCAATACCAATATCACATACTACTGTAATTGGTCTAAGGCTCCCTTCACAATTTTAAATGGCTCCTCATTTGACTACTTACTTGCCAGTGCCCCCTTAAAGTTTACATGGCCCCCGAGGTGGCAGTACCGTCCACTTTGAAAACCACAGGTTTAATGAAATCGCCCTATTTTTCCAGCCTCTCTACCAATACCAATATCACGTTCTACTGTAATTGCTCTAGGGCTCCCTTCACAATTTTAAACAGCCCCTCATTTGACTACTTACTTGCCAGTGCCCCCCTTAAAGTTTACATGCCATCCCCCCCTCCAGATGGCAGTACTGTCCACTTTGAAAACCACAGGTTTAGGCCAAATTTGGAAAAATCGAGGGTTTTTCAGTATGTTTCTGTCTTGCTATGTTTTGTTTTTTTTTATCAAATGGATATTGTTATTCTTTTAAGAGTGAATCTTCTCAAGGTCACATGATTTGCAACTCTGAAAAAGCTGAAGACTGGTGTCTCCACACGTCTTAGAAACATGCTAGTTCCAGTCCTTTTTTTTCTCTTTTATTTTTTTCTGGCTTTTAACCTTTATTCTGCCGACCATAGAATTTACTTCATGATCTAATTTTTTAGAAGAGAACTTAATTTTGGTTTAGAGCAACATCTATAATTTTTTGAAGTTTGTGCGACTTTAATTTTTACACATGCAATTCTTGTATTGATATTGAAGATATTCTGTTTATCATTAACTTCTTCCTATTTTAGAAATGGTTATTTCAATTTTCTTTTGCAAAAAAGTGATTTTTAATAATTTTAAAATTCTATCTATTTAAAATAAAAGAGAAAATTGGAAGTCGTTTTTAAGACTAAGGAATGAAATTTAGTTGATTTAGGGTAAATATATAATGAAAATCAAATTTTAGGTAATACTGAATTTTAAAACCCATTGGTGCAATATTTAGTGATAGTTTAAACTGCATATAAACACCCATGGGTGCAAAAATACACTAATACAAAATTTTGAATAAAACACTAATACACTACTTCAAAAATATGTTCCATTTAAGGAACAATGGTAACAGAGTCATGCTTTTCTTTTACAGGTAAAAGACTGAAATGTTAACTTGATGCACCTATGACGAAGCCATAAAGGGAGCTAAGAAGAAAGCTTTCTAACAGATTCATTCAACTTTTTTTGTTTATTTTTCTCACCTTTGTCTTTCAAATCATTAAACAAATAAGCATCACTTACCTTTGGCAACCAGAAACAATTTAAAAAAAAAACAAAATTAAATTTTGCAAAAGAGCACAGCAAAAATTTCTCCATTCCGGAAATACTTACCTGTAAAAGAAAGAAAACAAAAAAAAAGAAATTTAGATCAACAATTTTAATAAAATTATATTAAAAAAAATAAAATATTAGAAACAAAAACAGGACCTTTGAGGCTAAGATTAGTTTGGCTTTTTTTTTTTTTTTGCAAAAAACATAAGATTAAAAATTTTAGAGTTAAAAAAAATATTAATGTTGGTTCCAATTTGGTGCATAGTTCCTCTTTGTTGTTACAGTTTGGTCGCATCATGACATGGCAGCTCTGAGACAGAAAACGAAATATGACCAATACCAAAGAAAATTTAAAGGGACCCATGCCATACAAAAGATTTGACCCAATCCATAAACTAATGTAATATAATCCATAGCATCAAAAAGATTTTATCTATGCTATAAACTAATCTAAAGTGACCCATGCCATCAAAAAGATTCTACCAGAGATATAAACTAATCTGATGTGACCCATGCTATAAAAAAGATTTTACCAATGCCATAAGCTAATGTAATGTGACCCATGCCATAAACTGTGACCCATAAACTAAAAATGATGCCATAAACTAAAAATGATGCCATAAACTAAAAATGATGCCATAAACTAAAAATGATGCCATAAACTAATGTGACCAATGCCATAAAATCTTTGTCTATACATTTGAGATTGAATTCTTAACCTTCAATTCAATTTGAATGGAATTTCAATTTCTCTAGATTTCAACTTTTGATATGCTATCTTACTCAAATTTTTAAACTAATTTATGTTGCTACAATACTTCAACTCTAATCCTCGTCGCCAGTTTGTTATGGTAAGAGAATAACTGTCTAAACTGAGAATCACTTCTGGTTAATTAATACCAGTCATATGGCTACTGGAAGTACCCAGAGTCCAACCACTATTGAGTGGAGGGGTGTCACCCACAACACTTATAAATAGGATCGTAATCAAAAAAAGTTTAAGAAGCTCTGTCGTAAGGGATCAATGAAAGAAATGGCTAAAGCCTTACTTAATATCTTGCCACACTTGATCCGGTGAGTGCTGAGGCAGGCAGCTATTGGATATCAACGTCTCTAAGCTTACAACTGTCGATCTCAAGCACGATTATACCATCCAGCCAGTTATCCTTTAAGGCTACCTGTGCCAGTGCATAACAACACTTGATCTACAAGAAGGAGGTGCCCTCTTGACTTCAGATCTCCGCCCTCATGTTCAGCAATACAGTAAACAGTAAGATTGGTCAATCATTACTGCAATCATGGCACCTCAAGGACATTTCCCTTTTATTGTATTCATGTTATGCCCCCCTACTCAATCACTGCTGCCACCAACACCTTTGACAAGCGCCTGTTCATCCAAACCTTTCTTTCATGGTTCAATTTTGATGTTGGTTATATTACCAGTCAGAAATACAGAGTGCTTCAGACCAAAATTACCTGAGATAGGACAGAAGGATAGACAGATCCAGTTAGTGACTAAAATTCAATCTGGGCTAAAGGTGTTCTAAAAGCTACCTAAAATTTTATTTTTGCCTTTTTTTTTTTTTCCATGTGAGTTTTTTTAATAATCATTCACCAGAGGCATATCTTAAGAATTGGAGGTCGGGGGAAAGGTGATGGGTCTGACAGCAAAAGAGGGGTGAAAGAATATCCCCTCACAAAAAATTTTTAATCCAAGCCAGTGGTTCTCAAACTATTCTGAGATTTTTTGCATGGCGGTCTCTTTATGATATTTTAGATGGCTCACGGACAATTTTATAACAACCAATCGGACAGGCCTGCCTACAACCACGATCTCATTATGACTGTAACAATCCCAAATGAGCTAGTCAACAATTTCAAGTACTGAATGGACTCTTCGCGGTCCCCCTTCAAACTCCTTTGCGGTCCCTTAGGGGACCGCGGACCCCAGTTTGAGAACCACTGATCTAGGCTAAAGTGAATAAAAAGTCTGCTATAAAGATTTATTTAATATGTAATTACTAGGGCTATGACAATATATTCTTTTACTAAAAAATATGCTTGTCATATATATCCCTAGTTATTAAGGCTGTGACAAGAATATTTTAAACAAAAGTATATTATCACAGCTCTACTAATAAGTAAAAAATTTTAAACAATGGTAAAATCGCAAAACTGAAAAGTCTGGGACAAGAATGATCTTTAATAAAAAGCATTTTATCACAGCCCTAGTAATTACATGGTGCCGTGAAAAGGCTTTAGTCTGAAGAAAAATCTGGTTTTATAAGATTTTGGTAGGTTTTTCTTAATTTGACACCTGGTAAATAGGTCCCCTAAGTTACTCCACCTGATAACAGAACTTGGTTATTAAATGTCTCTGTCTTTGGTGCAAATCTGTCCACATAATTAAAAAAAAACAAAACATGTTATTAAATGTCTCTGCGTTTGGTACTAAAGTGTCCACATGATGAAAAAGACGTTTTAAACATCTCTGTTTTTAGTGTTAAAGTATCCATATGATGAAAAAAAAAAACATGTTATTAAATGTCCCTATGTTTGGTGCTTAAATGTCCACACAATGAAAAAATTGTTATTAAACGTCTCTGTGTTTGGTGCTAAACTGTCCACTTGATGAGAAAACTATGTAATTCAATGTCTGTAATTAACAGTCGGGTGATTAAATTTTAGGTGATGAAATGTGTTAGTAAACCCATTCCTAATCCCTAAACAGCAGTTGAAGAATTCTGCAGCATTCTCTGTTCTTACCCAGTGGATTTCTATTCCAAATGATTTGTGGAGTATTAAGGGGAAAGTATCAAAACATTAAATCATCAAATGTTTCCCTAAATGTTCCATAGAGAGGACAGCTAAAAATGCCAATAGTACATTGTCCTGGAATTTTCCTAGAAACCAAACACTAAATTTCCCCTCATTTTCTTTCCAAAGTCAGATCATCCACATATCTGCAATTACTGCATATTGCTTTCTGTTAGTTGTTAGTTAGCAATCCTGATAAATTATCTTACGCTTTCAAACATGTAACAAAAGAGGCCAATATGGAGCAGTGGGTAGGCAGTCAGACTTTGGAATCATAATATTATATATTGGGCATCAACCCAAGTTTGTCACAAGGCCATTTTTACCTGGGCTTTTTACATTCATGTAACATAACATGTAACAAAAGAGGCCAATATGGAGCAGTGAGTAGGCAGTCAGACTTTGGAATCATCATAATATATATTGGGCACCAAACCAAGTTTGTCACAAGGCCATTTTTACCTGGGCTTTTTACATTCAGTGTTACCCTTCACCTAGATGAGCTGCTCTCCCAAGTTAACAAGCTCCATCTGCTCGAGGCAGCGGAAGATGAATGTAATGGTTTTGACTGGGATTTGAACTTGTGTAATACAATCTCTCAGCCCGAGCTTCTACCAATGCTCCATCATCGCTGCCCTTTGGAATCATAATATGCAAGTTCAAATCCAAGTCTTTCCATGTATTATTTTTATTTTTTGAGATGAGGCTCTAATAATTTAGGAATTGACTTTGTCATTATTATTATAACGTAGTATAGAAACAATTTACCAAGATGAGGACAGAAGTCTAAATAATAAAGTCAATTCCTTCCATGTATGTTCACATTTGGATTAATACTCTTGGAAAAGGGATGAATCCTCACTTTCCCTCGAGCAGTGACCACTTGTGTTATTCTCGAAATTGCATGCATTTCCCTCCAGCTATGGGTTAAATAGTGCATATTATGCAATTCAGAAAACTGTGGACAAAAAAATGTTTATCCAAAGATAATTGTTCTCATCATTAAATGACCTAAAAAGGGTTGATATGCCCTAAAAACAAACAAAATTGATAGAAATAATAGTCTGTGATCAAGGTGACCTTCGGGTTGATCACAGACTATTATTTCTATTTTAGCAGCAACAGCAGCAATTGTATTAGCAATGGTAACAATAATTATAGTCCTATTCTAGTGAAAACAGAGTTATGTCTTTTCCATCTAGAATTTTAGTGGCAAGTAATAATTTGTGGATTCTGGGAAAATTAAATTATATGGGCTAATTTTTGTCTTTCCTCAATATATAATGGCTTGCCCTAAGCTTTGTAGTCATACCCTACTCTCAGACTAAAAACACAGCAACAGAATGTATAGAATAAAATGTTCCATATTTGTCCTTCCTGCATATATAATGGCTTGCCCTAAGCTTTGTGGTCATACCTTGCTCTCATTAGACCAAATACACAGCAACAGAATGTATAGAATAAACTATCCCATGCTAAAAAGCAAGGTGTTGGTAAAAAAAATGGTTTCTTTGTCTGACTCATTATATTGGATGAAAAATCTTTGTAACAAAAAAAAAGGGAGAAAAAAAAAAGAAATAAAACAAAACTTAGCATCGACTAAAGAATTGGAACTTATTAATAGAATTGTTCGATTGATTAAATAATTAACGACTAAATCTGATTGCCTGAAACTAATTAGAAATAAATTTACTGAAAGTCTTAATTATCATTGATTCTTAATTATTATTCCTGTAAATTCAAAATATGACCAATGGTTGAATTTTGATAACTGGAAGTTTTTTTGGTTTTTTTTTTTTACAATAATTATAATTATATATTTGATCATCAAACAAAATGAATTCAGAAGAATTTAACCTCGGTGACATGAATGAGTGAACATTATATATATATTAATATTAATAATTATATATATATATATATATATTTATATATTACATTTACACATTTACTTGGTGAGCACCAACCTAAGTTTGGCACAAGGTCATTTTTACGTGCTCTTACTCGGGCTTTTTACATTCGGTGTCACCCTTCAACTACATGAGCTACTCTCCCAAGTTATTAAGCCCTATCTGCCCGAGACAGCTAAAGGTGAATGTAATGGTTTTGACTTGGACATATAAATAAATATATATATATATATATATATATATAGTTAAGTGTAGACACGTTGTCAACAGCCTTCAGCAACTATCAGTTTCACACTGGCGCAGTCTCAGGCCGAAAAGCTTTTTGGAAACTGACAGTCACCAAAGGCTGTTGATTCCGTGTCTACACATAACAAATATATGTATATATGTGTGTTTGTAATGATGATGATCAATCTGTTCATGGATCCTTGGTTGAATTTACAGTGAGAGTGCTCAATATCGATGATAAAAAGTAATATCCCAACCAGGAATTGGTAGCCGCTGGTGACTGTCATAGAGTTACTCCATAAGGTGAGGACTGGGAGTCTCAATTTAATCAGAGATTGCAAAAACTCTATAACAAAGGGAAGATTAATTCAAGCCTGAACAAGTAAGGAGAAGTTTTCCTGCTCAACAACAACATTTGGTGTCTAGAAAACTCTATAACAATAGAAAGACTTATATAAGCCCAAACAGGTGAGGAGAGGTTTTCCTAAAACTCTATAACTACAGGGAGACTGGTCTAAGCCTGAATAGGTGAGGAAAGGTTTTTCTAAAACATTATTACTACAGGGAGACTGGTCTAAGCCCAAATAGGTGAGGAGAGGTCTTTCTGCTCAACAAAAAACGAGGTCTGAATTGACTTCTATCTTTTGCTTCTTGATATTGGAAGAGTCTTTTCAATCAAGGGATCTACTTATTTTTTTTCATTAGCCAACAATAGAAAGTCTGTTGATTGGTCGAAGGGAATTGAAAATCTTTGTAATATTATGCGAGTAAATTTAGCTATTTTAATGAGTTTTTTCTAATCAGCAAACATTTCTAAAAATGGCTGCTTTTGATTAAAAAAACGGGTGAAAATAAGGGAAAAAAGTGATGAAAAAGAAGAAGAAAATAAGGGGAAAATGTGAAGAAAAAGAAGAAAATAAAGGAAAAAAGTGATGAAAAAGAAGAAGAAAATAAGGGGAAAATGTGAAGAAAAAGAAGAAGAAAATAAGGGGAAAATGTGAAGAAAAAGAAGAAGAAAATAAGAGAAAAATGTGAAGAAAAAGAAGAAGAAAATAAGAGAAAAAGTGAAGAAGAAAAAGAATCAATGAATTATAAAAGAAAAAGTTAAGAAAAATTTCTGCTTTGAGACAAGCAACTGACAAGAAAAGCATTACTGGATTGTTTTTTTATTTTTTTAAATTTGTTTGATTCTGTTGTTTCAACAAAGATTTAAAAATTCATTAAGAGTAACAAAACTCAATGAAACAAAATGGCCGACAAAAAAAAAAATTCATTGAAAAGAAAAAAAGACTTCCTTCTTAAAAATACATTCACGACTTGATCTACTCAATATTTTCTGTTGTGTTTTTCATTTTTACCAATTTCTTATTCTTTAAAAAAAAAAAAAAAAAAGCTCATGAAAAATTCAACTAGCAAAAAGGAATTAATAGTAATGACTCTGGAAAATGATGCAGCTTATTAACTGTTAGCAAAGCAAATTAAGCTAAAATTAATCTATTTAACTCAATAGATACTAGTGTTGATCGTTCAATTAAGACCAAATAATCAATGACCAATTGTGGTGAGTAATGTGATTAGAATTGATAATTTCTTTGTTCAACAGGCAAAGAATTTGAGTTTAGAATTTAGAAATAATATTTTTCTAATATTTATAAAACAATCCTTTTGTACTTCAGAATGATTGCATGACAGTAATCACTTTTAAATAATGGACCAGAAAGAATGAAGAAAAGATATTCTGCTTGGATTTCAGAATGTTAATCCATTTATGTTCATATTTGGACTAATCACCTTGGGAAAGTTATGAATCACCAAATTTCTTTCA
The DNA here is from genome assembly GCA_034780655.1 of Idiosepius hallami. Lineage (NCBI taxonomy): Eukaryota > Metazoa > Mollusca > Cephalopoda > Idiosepiidae > Idiosepius > Idiosepius hallami. The sequence goes on along the minus strand of JAUZSX010320928.1, from coordinate 776 downwards.
ATTATGGATCAAAGGGGATATCAAAGATGATACTTTTTGTGAACCTACTTTTGGTCCAAACTGTATGTAAATTTGTATACATGTGAATTTATCTATAAATAAATAATTGGTGTTGATGCAGTCTTTGGATACAAGATTACATTTTTACACATTGCCATTTCTTATGATATGAAACAAGTCCTATTTTGGTAGGTAGGTTTGAGCTAATCTTAGCTTCTAAGTGTTTTGGGTGATTCTAAACATCAGATGGCTAAAGAATATCTCTAATGAACAACTGTGAGTATGAACCAAATAAGAACCAATGTCAATGATAACATCCACAAACTATAGGCATTCACCAACAGATGTCTCAGAAACATTCTGAACATCTGATGGCTAAATAATATCTCCAATGTGAGTAAGAACCAACCAAGTCCCAGTGGAGACAGAGAATTGGATTGGCCACACCTTGCAGAAGCCTGCATCTAACACCGACAGGCAGACTCTTAAAGAGAACCCGCAAGGTAATTGCAGAGATAGTCGCCTGACACAGTCCTGGAAAAAAGGAGGCTGAGACCAAAGCTGCTGGAATGATATGGGTCGAGCTGGAGTAGGATCAGCTAGAACACAGGTCTGTTGGAGGGGTGCTGTTGCATCCTTATATTCCCTCCAGTGCCGTGCTTAGTCCCTTAGTGATCCCAACTCAGAATGCACATTGCAGCCCCTTTGCCCTAAAAAAGCAAGTTGGCCTCCCTCAACATACTAGAGCCTTTGACTATATTTACATACATATGAAT